>BSQZ01000021.1:7990015-8187515 GCA_033239005.1 Lamellibrachia satsuma | reverse complement strand
TGCAGGCAAGCCTGGTAATACACCAGGATTCCCCGACGGTGGTGATTCCCCGGTGGTGACGTCACAATGCGATGATTGACGCGTACGCCGGGCACTCTGGGAAAACGCGTGCATATCATATAGGTGTCTATCTGCAATTCTGCGCCGTTGTGTGTTGCTCGATGCTTATTATTAAAAGGAAACGTATGCTTGAGTCCGAGAAGGAAACAAATACAACAATACATAATTATAGAACAGGATTTTAGAGGGAATTAAGCGCCACCGATGGCTGCTGAAAGTGAAAATTTTCTAAAATGCGAAAATTAAAAGCCTACAGCACCCGGTATTCCCAGGCGGTCACCCATCCAAGTACTAACCGGGCTCGACGTTGCTTAACTTCGGTGATCGGACGAGAACCGGTGCGTTCAACGTGATATGGCCGTAGACATTATAGATGCTTTATGTCACAGCATTTATAGTCACACATAACTGTTGGGTTGGTAAAGCATGTTAAGGTAATGGTTGAACTCGACTTAGCTGAAAATAATCATTGATTCATTCATGATCCACATAATTATTGCGTGTTTCCTTGTTTCGAACACCTTGATATATTGCAAGTTTGAGATGAGCGCATATTGAAATGCAGTTCATTCGACGAGTACCTGCTACATGTGGCGAACACGTGTCGTGGTGTGCGCGGCAAATTTGTCACCTCGTCTGCAACAATACAAATGCCTTCAACAACTGTTGCGAAACACCTTCATTTGATCTGCATAGTTGCTTAACTTCGGTTATCGGACGAGAACCGGTGCGTTCAACGTGATATGGCCGTAGACAGCGATGAGACCCGTCTTCTATGGTAGTCGATACGGTATTGAAAAAAAATCGAAACGGAAACACAGAGTCCTGCGCACAAATTATATTTAACTAAGTGGTATGAGGGGTCGACGTATGCACAAAACGTTTGCATGCCCAGATGAGCAAAGGCTCACAATTCACGTTTTCTGCATGCTTTGACCCCATGGCACACACTTAGAAGCCGAAATTCAAGCGCAACTACCCTAAACCGACCGGCGACGCTCGCCGCTAACAGCTCGTTTAAAAATACGAACTAACGTCGGTCGGCCACCCGTCGATTCTTTGACAGGTGATAGGCAGACAATCGTGATAGCGACTGGACATCATCGGACTTTGCATGATGTCCTCAGTCTGCGTTGAATCGGCGTTAAAAGCATCACCTCGCCAACACCGCCTTTTACAACGGCGGCCAAAGGCGCGATGGCTAAAATAAATATAAACCGTAGCGACGTCGAGTGGCTGCAGGCTAAACTAACTACGCCACAATCAATTAGCTTCGATTATCCGTAATATGGCGCCACCATTTCATTAGATTGGGTACCCTGAATCTGGGTAACTAATGTTTGACTCTTCAAACTACAATTAGCAGTTTCAGGTAAAAGTGTACAGTTAGTGTTGCTGGACGTCCAGGCATGCCTCAAAGCAAAGGTCATTATTTTAAACATGCTTTTAATGTATAATATTTTGTTTTAAGGTCATTCTTGTGCATTCATTAAGGTTGTCTAATCTACTTTAACTGAGTTTTATTATGGTTTATATATATATATATATATATATATATATATATATATATATATATATATATATATATATATATATATATATATATATATATATATATATATATATATATATATATATATATATATATATATAAACATATATATATATATATATATATATATATATATATATATATATATATATATATATATATTATATATATATATATATATATATATATATATATTATGGTTTATATATATATATATATATATATATATATATATATATACATTTTATTAGACTGTACTATACCACTGTAATTGAACAAAGTCGTACTCTGGAATAAATAAAGTTCAATTTCATTGTTATATAAAAAATTAAATATATTAAAATTTAATATATTTAAAAATGTAATTGTTTTTCTTATTGTAATTATAAAATATTTATGAAATGTGTATGTTTCCTACGTTTCTAGTGGTAGGCCTTTCCTCCGATTAAGTTAACACAAATTCTATAATAAAATAAAAGGCTCACTGTTTCGGTCGTGGCTCCGAATCCTACAAGAGTGAACTGTGTTGTACTATTTTGTTCATTTTATGGTAGTTTTATTTTGCTTAAAAATATTACAAGCTTTTTTATCCAACGTCCACAAAATTATTTTTATTAACGTAATCAGTGCTGCAGTCTGACGGCAGTAACAGTCAAACAGGGTCTGGCCTAGACTCTTCTCGGCAAGTTCACGGAGGCGAGCGAGAGTCGGGCTAGGCAATATAAAATACTCTAAAGTGTATTTGTGAGGTGGCGCGAGCAGTAGCATCGCGTGCAATATCGAACACTGACGCAAGCTGCTTGCAAGCATGCATACATGCATGCATGAAAATGTAAAACGGCACACTCGCTCGTACGCTACAACAGCCGCCTACAGCCGCAACCTCAGTTTGGATCGGTTGTCAAGTAACAACTTGCTACCCCCGTGAATGAATGAACTCATCCGGCTAACCGCTATGTAGTCAATCACAGGCCTACTTCAAAGTGACCGGCTGCGAGTGCAAGTATAGAGGCATTGTCGTTGAGTTCGGCGTCTGTTCGGACGCGGGCCAGCCAGCTGGTCGACTGGTAGTTCAACGAATACAATGGATGACACAAACATCGTCGAGAACTGGCTGCGCTCCATGAATCTGGCGCGATATTCGAAGGCTTTCATCGACAACGGATATGACGACTTGGAAGTGTGCAAGCTCATAGACCTCCCGGACTTGAACGCCATCGGGGTGGAAACACATGACCGGAGCGAGATACTTGACGCCGTGAGGACGCTCCGGGAAGACGGAGGCACGGCGGTGTATTTCACGCTGGAGCTGCTGCAGCGTGGAACAGACGACACCCCAAATGATGTTGTTGACTCCACCGTTGAAGGCAGAAACCGAAAACAAACCCGCTATTTGCCTGACGATAGGAACGCGGTCACGACATCGCTGACGGAGTTTCCTGAAGATGCGACAAGTGTCTGTCGCTGCAAGAGATACTCGTGTATCGACGATTCACCGATAGCACAAGGCAGAGAAACCGATGAGTTTCCATCCCTTTGGCGCACCGTGGGACGATGTCGTAACTTATCTGAGCAAACTCATTCCACCACTGAATCGGTAAGGAAACATATTTCCAGCACGCTTACACGCGACGCCCGCTCACACCTGTTTCCTATTGAAAATATAGCGTGGAGACTTCCCAAACCATGTATAAGTTTGTAGTTCCAGCACTCAACACTGGCCCCTATGGCTATGTATAAAAAAATTATAATAAATGTTGATGGATTGAACATTAACAAAATTCCACTGTGCATGCCAACAACTTAGCTATAAATATTGTATAATCTACATTTCACAATAGAAATATGTGACCCAGTCGTGTTATCCAGAATTGTTAGTTTTATGCAGTTTACTAATGTATGTTTATACCCATTTTTTGCCATCTAAATTAAGATGTATTATAGACGTTGGCATTGGGGAAACACAGGCTTAACAAACTGAGCACATACAAATAAAAAAGCAGAATAATTATTAATACTGGCTATAAAAACACTTTATTACTGTCATTATACCCATGTCCACTACAAAGGTAATTCTGAACATGCAAAGCCTGTTTGTTTGTCCCAAGTGGGAATACATATAATGTGATTAATTGACCTAGTAGTTCTATGGAATTGTGTAACAGCCTCTTCATTGATACCAGCCATTCCTATTAACCTTTCTTCCTGCATGAATGCTTTGCAATTAACTCAGCCCATGATCCCAGAGGGTAGGTAGAGAACGCTTTGTGGCTGTACAGAGGCACAGCAGGGTAGCCTGGGTTAGTTATTTGTGAGACTGATACAGTATTGTGGAACTGAATGACTCCATCAAAGGACAGTGTAATGTGACATGTTGACACTGTGTCAGTCAGGGGTCTCAAACGCCCAGACTCCTACTTCTTTTGGGGTCAACCTCCCACCAATGTTGAGAGCTTTAGGACCAACCAACCTCCTACTTCTTGCCACACCCTATTCAGTGGGAATATGTCACACAGTTGTGTTCTTTTAATCCCTTCTTAGTATATTTTTTACTTTTAAATATAGTGAACATTAAAAAGTTACTTTTAATCCCATGTAAATGACTTCTTAGTATATTTTTTACTTTTAAATATAGTGAACATTAAAAAGTTATTAAACTAACGTTTGTGACATTTAATTTATTTTTCTTTTTGTATCCCTTTTTAAACAGGTTTCATAAATTGTACTAATTAGTTTTTGTATCCTTGGGGTCAGAAAATGCATGTTGTCTAATGTTTATCTATTTATGACACCAATCTATATATGTCTCACAGTTTCAAAGGCATTTACATTGATATATTAAATTTATATATTAAATTGTCAAATTATCGAAAAGTTTTGGCCATTTTGAAGTTATAGTTTTAAAACTACAAAATGCTGTTCAGTTACAGACGTTGTCTGTTTAACTAGGCAAACAATTTGAGACTGACTATCCATGGTGTCTTAGTGATGGGTAAAAATTCTTCACCATTTAAAGGTCTTTAAATGTCATAATAAAACTGCTGCCTTGATTTATGCAACATGTTGTTTGGCTTTCCTGGCAACATCATTATGGACATCAGATATTGATTGTACAAAAGTTGGTCATAATAATACAAGATTTACTTATATATTAATATCTACATTGTCATATGCCTATGGCCAAGGCTCATTTTTTTATTTCATTACTAAATCTTATTACAATACCTCAATCTCAATATTGTTCAGATAAAATAAATGCGTTAATTAATTGAAAAGAACATCTGCTAATCATTTGAGAATGAGACAAATTGCACCTTTTGGTCAGAACATTTTTATCTCGTACCAATGTTATTAATTATGAGAGTGATATTCTTTCAAATATGTTTTGGCTAAAGTTTTATATTTATCAAATAAGGGTTATGTAGATTTTGAGTGATACATGTTTTTATTGTTTGTGTTGTAGTTAACTGCACATAGACAACTAATTGTGTCAAACTAGTTGTAAGCTAGTCAGCTAGTCACAGCTTAAAGATGATATATGTGGCGAAAAGACAATGGTAATAATATATGACTTAAAGAAGATAGTAAATAAGTGACTGATAGGTGACAGACAGACAGACCTGATGACAGACCCAATTACAACAGTTAAGTGTACTGTCAGTATTCTGACTAGATGACACGTCATGGTTGTCCATGAAAACAAATGTCACGCTGTTGTGGTTTGTTCTCAAGTGCCATGACAGCTTGGTTAGGTGACTAATGGGGACACTTGAACCACAACCAGCTGGGAGGAAGTGGGACACTTGATGCCAGGGAAAGTGGGAGACTTTCCCAATTTACAGCCTTGCTGCACCCCTTGTTGTGGCGAAGGTTCAAATATCATATTGTTTCTGGGTTCTTTCACAGGGTACTCCATTTACATCCAATACAATAGCCCCCTTGTTAGGGTCATTAAAATGTAATGTTTGGATGCATCCCTAATGTTCATTTCAAGGACAAACTTCAACTGTAGCTGTAATAAAAAATCTTTCTCCTTACAATAACACAATTGGGCATTTTTTCATAAGAATCTGATGATTTTACTATGCTTTATATGGCATACAGCATGTTCCATTTGAAATATTAGAAAAGCTTCAAGAAATCTGGGAATTAACTACATTGGAAGTCCAGCACTGTCGAGTAGCATTTCTTTTGTTATTTACATTGACTGAGTTGAACCTATCAATCTAGTAGTTACCCTTTGAAGTGTTTTTTAATTCTCACTGCTGGTTGTGTTTTCCATGAAAACAAAGTATCAAGAGAAAATAACAACCAAAATGACATAAGTCAAACATTTGTTGACAAAGGACCACTTGCTGATATCAATAGTTGGAAGGCAGGTTAACTAAACTGAACATGTCATTGACAGTGTTTATCTGGATTGGTTCCATAGCATGTAATGTCTACTGCAATGGCTAGCATTTCTTGTCAGTCAGAAAGACTGGGATATATCACAAAGTCTGTAAAAATGTACTTACCTTTATATAAATTTACTTTTATTGCTACTACTCACTCACTCTCTCTCTCCCTCCCTCCCTCCCTCCCTCCCTCCCTCCCTCCCTCCCTCCCTCCCTCCCTGAGAATGTTATTCCTGAGAATGTGTTGTTGCAGTGAAAATTAATACTACAAAACAAAATACCTTAGAGAAACAATTCAGTTTCAGGTTGATAAATTCTTCTAATCTATCGGTCGCAAACCGCTGTTTCTATTTATTGTGAAACATTCCATACATGTATATATGTAATTATTAACCAATGTAAGGGTAAGATAAAATACCGCACCTTTCTGGGCATTTCCACCCAGTTGGGATATAATACTAGCGATGACACAAGGAGCTTGGGCTCTTCACACTAAAGTTGCCAGAGATACCGAATCTTGGACATGTTTGTTGAACCATGATTGTGATAAAAGTTCCTCACGGGTGTCAAGTTTCAAGTGGGTGTCTTGCTTCTGTCACATTTGCATTAATCTGCAGTGAGAAGTAGAGATAAAAAGTAAAAATATAGCATTTGGGATGGTTCCTGCATTTAATGGTATTGTTCCAAGATCCTGTCTGCTGACAGATCGTACAGTACAACAAATTAAAGAGTACTATTTAAATACCAACACATGGCATAACCATTTTATTATCACTTCATACATTTTAGTATGCAAACAACAAGAATATTTTAGAGAACATCATATTTTTATGTATATGAGAGTTTGACGCTGTACCACTCGGCTGCCGTTCGTCATTACGATAACAATTGGGGGTAGTTCTTACCTGTTTCCTATATATAAACATATGTAAACAATCCCAACATTTTGATGAATTACATGTTTGCAGGTTTTTATTCATAACACAGTGTGTGTAATTACGGTTGTGCAATCTTTCTCTAAAAATTTCAAGATGAAAATAAATGCCATTTTGTGATGATTATTGCTTTGTCTGGGCTTGAGGTAGTTTCAGGTTTGTAGTAAAATTAATCGTAGCATATGGGTAAATATACTGGCCCTAAAGGTCATCTATCAAGGTGTGTTCTTTGATTAATTGACTGTAGCCACAATGAGAAGTCCAGTCGCCAGTTCATCCAAAGGCTTTAGGTGTGGGCCTTTTATTACAGCGGTGCACATTAAAACATCATTAACACAGATCAAAATATTTTCTTTTGATGCATGATTTTGCTAGGAGGCGGTGTCCACTAAATATCCAGTTGACTTTGTGTGTGTGGTCCACTCACAGCTCTATGGGTCCACTGCACTGTCACTCTAGTTGAAACCATTGGTCAGCCTGACTCAGTTCCAATGTAGATTGATGGTCAATGTATTATGGTAGGTTCCTGGCTTAGACACTTACTGTCCAAATGAAAACCACTGTTTATACATGAGGTCATAGATCAGGGTAGTGATTATTTCTTGTCATTTGGCAGCCAGAGATGTGTGGTTTTATAGCGAAGTATTTGCTTCCTTTTCAACCTCTGCAATGCCATGACTTTCATCTCAAACACATGGTGGAGTGTTATCCATTTCAGAGAAATGTGTAACCTTATCAAAGATGTGCAGTTGATAGGAAGCAGTAGTGTTTTTATTCAGTTAGGCTCCTGAAATATATTTTTTTGTTTCAAAGTCAACATATCAAATGCAAATAGCCAGCAGACCAGTATACATTGCTGTTAAAAATGAGTACTTGTGACCATAGTAATATACCTTGATTCTCAATTCATTTAGCCTCTCTTGAATCAGGTTTGCAGATGTTCAAGTACTATGAATAGTGCATGAATACATGAATAGTTTAAGTACTATGAATAGTACGTGAATACATGAATAGTTTAAGTACTATGAATAGTACATGAATAGTTTAAGTACTACGCATAGTCAGCTTAATAAAAGAGTGGGAACTTTTGTTGGCATTGTCGTAAGGATTGACTTTTATTGGTACATCTGATGGCTTGCGAAAGTAGGATTAAGCCTTATGTTATAGTCCATGCGTAGAGCTGAACTACTTTTGCCCTTTTATCGCCAAATCTTAACTGCATCCAGTCAAAAATAATCGAATAGTCTGTCGGATGATTTCACCAAAGCTAACTAACAAATTTGTACAAACGAGCTAGCGTGTTGTGGTGGATACTAAAACTAGCATGTTGTAGTGGATACTAGAGCTAGTGTGTTGTGGTGGGTACTAGAGCTAGTGTGTTGTGGTGGATACTAGATAAACTTGATTACTTTTTTGTGAAATAATTATGAAACGAGACGAGCGTAAAAATTTATTTGAAGAGGGACCTTTAATCCTGTGAGTTTCTGCACTTTCTGGGCTGCTGTGCTATTTAATTTTCAAAATGATAATAAGTGCACTTGTATAGCCCTGTATGTCTCGACAAAGTCCATTCAGAGGCACTTAAAATGCATCTATACATTTTAAGCAATTTTATGCATTCTACGCAATTTTATCACCTAGAGGTGATAAAATTAAAGGGTTAAATATATGAGAGTAAATTAGTTAAAGCATGACACATGTGTGTACACATAGTGAAGATATGTAATTAGGTAAATAAATAATAATAAATTTGTTAAAAACATGATGCATGTATGTACTACTTCCTACCCACGTAACTTCTGTTTTGGTGACTTCTGTCATCCAGTAAAGATAAACCCTGGTTCAGAAAAATACAGGTGTGGTTAACCGAGGCAGGACTAGGTTATGTTGTGTCTCTCTCACTGCTTACCTTAGCCAGAATCATCACCTGTCACACCTGGTCACTTCTGTCATCCAACAATGACATTCCTGTAACTTCAGCACACTGCAGACCAATCACTGCTAGTTGTGTGACACATGATTCAGGTATGTCGGGGCTCGATGGCACAAAGTCAGCACAGTTGTTGAACGAGTAGTCATCTTGTTTTAAAGTCATTGCAATTGTTGAACTAGCAGTGATCTTGTTTTAAAGTTAGCGCAATTGTTGAACTAGCAGTGATCTTGTTTTAAAGTTAGCGCAGTTGTTGAACTAGCAGTGATCTTGTTTTAAAGTTAGCGCAATTGTTGAACTAGCAGTGATCTTGTTTTAAAGTTAACAATTGTTGAACTAGCAGTGATCTTGTTTTAAAGTTAGCACAATTGTTGAACTAGCAGTGATCTTGTTTTAAAGTTAGCGCAATTGTTGAACTAGCAGTGATCTTGTTTTAAAGTTAACGCAATTGTTGAACTAGCAGTGATCTTATTTTAAAGTTAGCGCAATTGTTGAACTAGCAGTGATTTTGTTTTAAAGTCAGTGCAGTTGTTGAACTAGTAATGATCTTGCTTTAAAGTCAATGCAATTGTTCAACTAGCTAGAATAATGAAGGAGGTGTGGCCCGGTTCTCAGTTTCCCATCTCCCACCTGTTTGTTGGACCAGCTTCCCATCTCCCATGCATAATTTTTGAGAGTCCATCTCCCACCAATCCCACCTCCCACCTATTGTTGTGGGCAACCTCCCACCCCCGACTTCCAGCCACACCCACTTAATAGTATTTATTAATTTCAGATGAGCATATTGGTACACAATTTCCCTTATATATATGTTTACCCAACATGCAACATTGCAGCGTGATTGTGAAGAATGATAATATGTTTGGTTTTCCCACACACAAGTTAGTGTTTGCTTACTCTTTGAGTAGCGTCAAGAACTATGACGTAACAAGCTGACTTAGCATGCTGATGACAGGGATGTGAAATGTTTATCCACAAACAAGCCCGATACTTATCCTCAGAGTGTAACCTGTCTGAAGGACTGTGTAAATGCTTGATAGCAGACTCAAATTTATATATTTCTGTTGCAGTTTGACAAACAAAAAAGTTTTATAAATGGAGAGTTTCTTTGCAAGATCACAGGCTGCCATTACCACAGTTGGTGGAAATAATTTAAGACACCGTGACCATACAACAATTATAAGAATATTGATATAATGTAATTATTATATGAATGAAGTCCAACTAGAGCAATGATTATTATTTTGATATGCCTTGACAACGGTTACTGCTAGGATCATGGGTGGTTTGTTTAGTCCTGGATTAATCCAACAAATTTTTTTGGCCTAATCAAAGGGAGTGTCTACTGATGTAACCTGTCTTTCGTTTAACATGGATGTATGTCATCTAAAAGCTGATAATGTTAGAGGAGCAAAAACAATTATTGATGCTTAACATAACAGAAGAATCACTGGGAAGAAAGCTACTGACATCTTTAATCTCTTTTGTCTTCTGTAAAGTTTGTCCCTGTCCATATAATGTCCCCCATCCATGTAAAGTCCCTGTCCTTGTAAAATGTAATGTCCCCTGTCCAATGTATTGTCCTATGTAATGTACCCTGTCCAACAGAAACTAATCCATTGTCTTAGTGGAAGTGGCTGACTTTGTTACAAATGCAGTAAGCCAGTAAGGTTTTTTATTTGTTGGTTCAATTTTTTTTAAGTAATCCAAATATGTAACGCCAATAGTAAAAAATGAACTAGATTGGCCTAAATTATTTACATCACTGAACAACATTCTTATCTCATTTTTTCTATGCCAGTTGATTCATTCAACTTCATTTCGCATACAAAAAGGCATTTATTCTTTTAAAATACAAGTTTTTTGCACACTTTTGCAGGTTAAATACTGCTGTGGTGAGCGGTGAGCGGTGACATAAAGCACTGACGTTCACTGCAGAAGACAATGATGCAACGTACTCGTAGCATTACTTGGACCGAAAAAAATTGCAAAAAAAATTTTTAGAATATGTTTTTTGTGCTTGGAATGATGTGGAATGATGTTTCATGTAAAATACGACACAATGAAAATGTAAAGAAGTTTTTTCAAAAACAAAAATATCAGGTAAGCGGATACAAGCCAACTAATAAAAAAGAAAATTTCTAACTGGTTGCATGTATACTGTACTCACATGTATATTGTACTTACATGTATACTGTACTCACATGTATATTGTACTTACATGTATACTCTACTTACATTATTCACTATTGTTACTTGGTAGAGACATTGTGTCACCACCATTACTGTGTCAGGCCCACCACTGCACTGACAGCTGTCCTCTTGGGTGACAGCTGGCACTGTCCCCAGATACACTGTGTTGCTCTGGGACACACATTTTTTACATGTTGTATGGTGTAGCTGTATCTGGTGGCAATGCTTAGCATGGATACCCTGGGGTGTAGTCCACTTGTATTGACAGAAATGCCAAGTCCACCACTTGGATGGTAGAACTACTGCTTTTTAAAATAATTTCTACAGAATCTCACGCGTCTACTGCTTTCAGCCAAAATTTAATGCCAAACCGCAGTTTGTCTTTGTGATCGTATTAGGGTATGTGATGACATGCAACATTTGGAAACACAGCACTTGTGAAGTTTCACAGTGGTCACTTTCCTGTTGGCAATTAGGGGCTGCATCCATACTGCCCTAACGACATCACTTGATTTGTATGCATTGCTGAAGCACCATTAACTTTAATGGTTTCACACCGGAAACTATTTCACTTGGATTTATCATTGGTCATAAACTAACTGCTAACATCTAAGAGGATAATTAATTAATGTTGGGCATCAATCTTTATGTCTAATGTGTGGTCTTTGGCTTCACTGACGTAGTTGTTTTAAGCACATGTTTCTTGTATTTTTAGGGGATTATGAGATATTACCCAGGTGGCATTAGCAATTCCCCGAAAGAGTCGGATGAAATCAGCAAGAACTCAGGGTATTCCACGATGGTGACGGCAGGCACTCATCGGTGCCACGGTGATGTGGTAGGTGTTACAGTGATGTGAATAGCTGTTACAGTGATGTGGTAGGTGTTACAGTGATGTGGTAGGTGTTACAGAGAGGTGGTAGGTGTTACATTCTCAATTAGCATTTGTTGTTCTCCTCTGTGTCCCTCAAGTCCAAGTCCTGGTTCAGGACTATAGATTGCCTTTAAAAAAAATTTCAGCTAACGTCTTTTTGCTACCAACCATATTCTATTTCTCCCATGCACTTTGCTCAGCAGGAAACGGTAAATTTGCTTCAAACGTGATTTATTAGACAGCTGTTGTGCCACATATTGTGGTGATAATCTGACATACCGTGGCGGCAACTGATGAAACTTGAACAAACAAATTAATAAAAAAGACATGATATGATGAACTATGGTCAATTTTTATCAGTACTTAGGACGAGGACAATATCCAGTTTGTGATCAACCCTTAATGGTAATGTTACCTCCAGAGGTGTAATTATCTATTTCCTTTGTGGCAGAACAAATTAAATTACCATGCAGCCTCACTATGTTTAGAACTCCAAAACCAATCTGTTTGCCACTGTCTGACCTTTCCACGGGAGTTTCCTTATGATTTTGCTGAGGCAAAAAGTGTCTGTTCCGGGTACGTGAATGGGTGAGTCAGCTCATGCTGCAAGCAGTGCCTCATCTTCCATGGAAGCTGAAGTGTCAACGAAACTGTCAATCTGCACATTGTCATAACCAGTTGATACAAGAGATTAGGGGCCATGTATAAAATGTGTTATGCTTAGGGGATGGGGGTGACTGGTTAGGCCTTATGGAGCGTTACATGGGGTGGGAGTGTATTGGTGATTGTTACTTAATCATTAAAAAAAAGGTGTTGACTCATCTAGGTGTCAACATCGGACTGATGGTGTTAATTGCTATGCCAGTGTGTGTGTGTCTTAGTGTCATGAGTGTATCAAAAAAGAGAATAACTCCAGACTAACTGGTTTCACTACATGTATTATTAGTGATTACACCTATTAAATGTAGATAAACATTTCATGTTGTTGCTTATTAAATGTAATACAGATCTATTTTCTGAATCAATACAGATATGCAACAAATATAAAAATAGACGTATGCATAATAGACGGGGAGGTCGGTCTCAAAACGTTTAACACAGGCCAGTGTTATGAAGCATTACAGGGGGGGCCCGGGGGGTATAAAAAAATCCAAGAATAATCTTACTTTATGGTGTGTGATGGTTGGTCACCAATATCTCTGACTGTACTTCTGAAAATTTCTTACACCCTCAAATACATTATCAAATTCATCATAATCTATAAAGAAAAGTGTCTGTTTGTCTGTTGCTACCTGTGCATGGCCGCATTTGTGGGCCGATCTGGACGAAACTGCAAGGTGACCCTTATTCGGGCATCAGAGGTCAGATGTAAAACTTCTGTAATCAATATAATAATATGTAGTAGAATTGTACAATAAATAAAATTATATGCTCGCAACAGCAACGCCTCTTCCAGGTCATCATTTTTTATAGTGTCAAGTTATTGTATTCAGCAATCTGGAAGCATTTGCAAGGATCATAAGCTCTTACAGTGGCTGTGTTTTCTCCCCGTGCAACGCCCTGTAACTCGGCTAGCTATTATATATGACAGTGTTCTGCAAACTCATCTTCTGCGTCTGGTAAAATCATGTCATTGCCATCTCATTCTGAAACAGTCATGAATAGGCTCACTTACAGCAGATATCATAGATATTCACATGTCACTCAGAATGGGAACCTCTGTGTGTGCTGGTTACCATAGCAACATTCCCCACGACTCCCTGGGTTACAATAAGGGTGGAGTTTAGGTCAATGTGCAAAATGTTGCTATAACTTAAGCCAACAATTCAGTCATTTATCTAGTTCATGGATTGCATTTTGTAGTGAGTCAGTGCTTAGTAGGAGTATAATGAGAGGAATGGGAGGTGGTAGGATGGGGAGGGGGGTGGGATGGGAACAGGGGTAGTCAGGGGAATAATGAGATCAGGGACAGTTTTGAGTCATGTAGTGATTGGGAGGGGGGAAGTGAGAGGGCTCTCTTGGGAATTAATTAAGGAGTAGCTGTGATATTTGCAGTGTAGAAACCAGCCTAGGGGACTGCTACAGTGGTTAACATAATTAACGCAGAGTAATAAACTGTTGAAATAAGATTTGATCTGCCGAAAGCATAAAAAACAGGCTGCATTTAAGTTGTGTTTATGATCTCCGTTTATGTATTTAACGCGACTGATTTAACAGGATTGCCAGGGATTTGGTTTTAAAATTGGTGTAGTTCGTACACAAAAGGAAAAAGCCATTTTATGAATTTTATCTGTTTGGGAGTGGTTGTGAAAGTGAAAGTGAAATAATAACAACTAAAACTTGCCATCTAAGGACACAGATCTAAATTCAAGGTACAGAGTCTGATTGCATTATCCTAAATTATGTTATACATAATAAAAACTACCTGTATATTTATTCTAATATCTTTACTGCCCAAGGGTGTTTTAACGAACCACCATTTTTTAAGGGTAATTTCACCGTAATCTGTTTAATTTTTAATATGTCAGTAATGTTTTTTTTATGCAACCATCATACCATTAGTTCAGTTAATCATACATATCTTTGTGCACCTATCATAGAAATAGTAATGGTAAATCTGTTCTAAGCAAACATAAAGAGAAAATAGTTGCAAATAAGGTAACAAATTTGGAAATAATAAGATAAAGTGAAGCGGCATGACTGCGATAGGCTGACAGCCAGACAGTCTGGAGATCAATAGTCAAACCAGTGGTTGTAGTAATGACACCAGTATCACAAAGTAGAAAAGTGTGCGATCATATTTGCAAACTGAATCTTGTTTTAAAGTAACAGTTTTGTGTGGGCACTAATTCACAATTTCACGTCATTCAATAAAAAAAATTTTATTTTATCCATGAAAAAATTTGTGTTGTGCAAAGGGCTATCATTAAGTGTTACCATAATTATAAATTGTTATCTAAGTCGTGAATATAAGGCTGTTTTAAATACAGTTTTTAACTCAAAATAAAATACATAATTATCATGTTATGGATTTGAGATGAAAAACAAATGTAATAAAGTAGCAGTAGCATTTCATCAAAATTACTATTGATACTGTTTGTGACACATGTTTTTATACTAACCATCAGATTTTTAATCATGCATATTTACCATTATGTTAGCAGAAGAATCAGAGTCAGATAGCATACGTTATGTTAATGTAATTATGAATATTCATCAATTGATTTGCATATAAATAATATTGAGCACTGCAGCTCATATTTTAATCTCATGTTTTGCTGTCTGGCCAGACTAGGTCTGTACGTAGCATGCCCTGACCAGTCCAAGTGTGCATACAGCACGCATATGACAACTGCATGTTGATTTCGGCCCAGTACCAAGAAGCATGCTATGTGTTGTTTAAAGTCCATCCAACAGAAGAGTTGTCCAGTATCAGCCCAGTACTGAGAACTATGTTTTGTACTGTGTAAAGTCTGAATACACGGAATACAGGATGTGTTTAGGGGCAATTGTCAATGTTTCCCAATTTGTACATAGCATACTAGAGGGGGAAGGGGGGATCAAGGCCCAATTAAAATTTGTTTAATGTTGATCACATGCAAAATAGGACCACAGTTACGTCAGGCAGCGCCACTCATTGACTACTATTTTTTTTAATCATAAAACTATTCATGGCACAGCACTGTAATACAGTGTGACATCTTGGAGTTGTTAGAAAACACAAAGCTTGTATCATTAAAATGTTACAGCGATGTATATTTTTTAATCAACATTTTAAAGCACTAATTCATGGAGGGGGTGTGTATGAGAATTAGTACCCTTGTACGAATAAGTAAATGTTGAAAATTATGAATGATCCCTTAGTCCACAGTTGGCCGTTTTGCGTCTGTGTTGGTGGGTGGGGTGGGGAGACTTTGTACTTGATCCCACTGGACTCTGTCAGGTGGTCGGAGAAATCATCTGGCACAGATCTATTTCGAGGAAGTGGAACCCTAAAATAAGACGCTTCCTACAGACAGGACAAAACGAAGGGCATTTCAACGAATGCAGTTTTTGTATTATTTAGGTCACCATCTGAACATTATAGTTGTGAAAATTTATTTTAAATTATCTTAAATTTCTTCTATTTACAAAATTTATATTACACTATTTGGATTTGGAAGTACCCCATATTTATTTGACTGAACATAAAAGGTGTACCAAAACGTACTGGACATTTTTTATGCAAAAGTTACAATATTCTTATACCATATATGCAAAGGAAACACACAAATACAATGTTACTCTGTTGCAAAAGAATACACAAAATAGAAAATCTCTAATGCTGGAACAACTTATCTAATGATTGTGTTAACGCCAGCTGATAAATATATCTCCTAAGGGCAGGATATACATATAGATGTTGTTGGACTCTAAATAAAACATTTACTTCCAGTTCCTTGTCCACTTGCCATCTGGAGCTTGGGGCTTTGGATGCTGATGTTGCTAAATCTTGTTAGACGTGTACTTCATCAGCTACTAACTTGAGTAAATACATTTCTTTGATTCTGCACTGCTCGATGTTGCTCTTCTGGGTCTCTTGACAACTGCAATCGTCCGTGAACAGTTATTCAGTTTGATGGAGGATTTTATCAGCATAATGTTCTCACATCTTGTCTTGTCTGGGTCACGACTCAAGGGATGTCTGTTCTAGCACTCAAAGGGATTCAACGGTACAGAGATCAATTTGTTAAGCGAGAGCAAGGCACAAAGCTGTGGGCTGTAGTGTTGACATTGTGCCACTTTCAGCTGTTTCTCCATTTTTCTATGCAGCAAACATTAGTCGCGTTCTACTTATCGTGCCAAAATATTTTCTGCCAGCATGCTTTCATTTGTGCGTTTTTTGATGATTGAGAGTTTTCTGTGCGCATAACACATATACTTTGCACCAAAGACAGACTATTGTTTGCACTGGACATACTTCTATTTGCACCAGACCATTTGCACCAGACAAACTTCTATTTGTACCAGAGAGATGTCTGTTTGCACTAGATATACTTCTATTTGCACCAGACAGACTTCTGTTTGCACCATGCAGACTTATATTTACACTAGACTGTTTGCACCAGACATACTTCTCTTTCACCAGACATACCTCTCTTTGCACCAGAATTCTATTTGAACCAAACATATTTATATTTGCACCAGACATATTTCTGTTTGTACCTGACATGTTTCTAATGGCACCAAACATACCGGTACCTTTATTTGTACCATACATACCGGTATTTCTGTTTGCACTAGACATATTTCCTTTTGCACTAGACAGACTTCTATTTGCACCAGACATACTTCTGTTTACACCAGACATATTTCTGTTTGTACTAGTCAAATTTATATTTGTACCACACATATTTCTGTTTGCACAAAACATATTTCTATTTGCACTAGACATGTTTATTTTTGCACCTGATGTATTTCTGTTTGTATCAAATAGACTTCTGTTTACTCCAGACAGTTTGAATCAGACACTTCTGTTTGCACCAGCAAACTACTATTTGCACCAGACAAAATACTGTTTGCATCAGACAAACTACTATTTGCACAAGACTGGTTGATGTTTACATCACACTGTTATTTGAATAAAATATACTTCTATTTGCACTAACCTGTCTTCAGTTTTCGGTAAAAACAAACAAATTTATGCATGTCGATCTAGAATTAAAATCTGTGTAGTTCCATTCAGTGCACCATTTGTGTCAATGATCACTATCTGTCTTGTTTCGCTATAGAAGCTTACATTACAGACCACAGATGTCTAGAACCTACACAGATTTATCCAGAGTGTCATGTTCTGGTCCTAGCATCAATATCTGGCTTCAGTTTCCTCACCACATCCCTGTGAATGTGTCAAATTAACACCTGCTCCATGGCCAGACATGTCTGCCCATTTCTCCTTTCTAGTTATTTCCAGCCCCCCCCACGCAACTGACTGACTGGTTTGTATTATAATTTTGTCGATGGTTTAGTCTGCTTTTTTTAGAATATCATTGCCAGGTCAACCTTTCTATGTGGTCACTGCGAGGGTGCATGGCATCCTCAGTGGTTGTTTTATGTCCCCAGTTAATGAGCCAGGATGGACATCAAAGTGGTCGTCTGAGTCACAAGGGATGTACAGCCCCCAATGTTGAGAGCCAGGTTTTTACATCAAACATACCGTGCCTGGTCCGGTCTTGAACTTTGGCATGTAAAATGGATGTGCTAATCACTCAGGCCCTTAGCCACAAATAAAATTTTGCCAGTGTTGAACATTCTAAAAACCCTTAAACACGCGAACAGCCTCCGTGGAAGCCGTAGCGTCTATGACAGCCATTATTGGCCCAATTGATTTTTTTTGTAGGCAAGCCAATGCTGGTTGATGTGATGACAGCCATTACTGGCCCATTTGGTTTTTGTACTGGTAGGCCAATGACGGTTGAGCAAATGACAGCCATTATTGGCCGAATTAGGTTTTTTCAATGGCAGGCCAAGTCCGGTTTAACCATTATTGAAGACGGGCAGACAGGTCCCTGGCTAAGGGCCTATAACTACTACACTACTGGGCCTCCCCTGATTCTGTCTGCAGCTCACTGCTATGTTTAATCAATGAAATAATTTGTAAGTTGCAGTCGAAGCATCTTTCTCCAAAAACAAATCACAGCAAGTCTTGCCACTCGCTGGGTCCTAGCAGACAACCCCGCAAAGACACCCCATTCCAGCCTCCTGTGAGTAGTACTGAGTGCACGCACACACCCACACACGGCACGGCCCACGCACGCACCCACATACGGCACGGCCCGGCCCACGCACACACCCATACATGGCACGGCCCACGCACACACCCACACACGGCACGGCCCACGCACACACCCACACACGGCCCGGCCCACGCCACACACCCACACACGCCACGGCCCATGCACACACCCACATACGGCACGGCCCACGCACACACCACACACGGCCCGGCCCACGCACACATCCACACGGCCCCACGCACACACCACACATACGGCACGGCCCACGCACACACCCACACACGGCCCGGCCCACGCACACACCCACACACGGCACGGCCCACGCACACACCCACATACGGCACGGCCCACGCACACACCCACACACGGCATGGCCCACGCACGCACCCACATACGGCATGGCCCATGCACACACCCACACACGGCACGGCCCACGCACACACCCACACATGGCACGGCCCACGCACACACTAGGATCACGCTTCAACATTTCCTAGCCATGTCACACTACTCCTTTTCTCAATTCAAAAGATACAAACAGCCCATTGGTTGGGGGATTAGTTTAAATGGTGAGGATTACTCCGCTCAAATTAAAAAATTTGAGACAGATCTAATGTATTTTTGTACAATTACAAAATAGAATGTTTAACCACTAGCTACTACCAGAACTTTTTCCTATTTACGCAGGGCGGCTAACTGACGTCATGTGACTAGATTTGAAATATGCATAATACTACCCTCTTGTAACAGAAGTACATAGTTGCAGTCTGCCCTCTGGTGGGGGAAAAACACACTAAATATAACCCTACCATACGTATACGATTCTTGTAATAGTAGTAACATAAATTAACAGCCATTGTGCATGCGTGCATGTTCATGCATGCTTTGTGTGTGGTGTGGGTGTGTGTGTGTGTGTTGACTATGTCACTGTTAAATTATTATAATCTGTGATTAGTACAAATATATGTGTTCTTGCTTGCCAGGGCTTGTATTGCTATGGAGACATGACTGTGGCACTGGACAGGATCACTCCCAAGTCTCACTACCAATGCAGCAGGTGGGTGAGGTGTGAACTAACCTAGGTGTGAAAGCCTACAGTATGCCCTATACAGTATGCACTATACAGTATGCCCTATACAGTATGCACTATACAGTCATGTCTCGTTTATCCCCACACAAAGGTTTTGGCCGTGTTAATGAAATGTGCAGATTGGTAAAATATCCTATTGTTATCTGTCATATTACTATCATTACTAAGCATGTAATGTATCATGAAATATGTTTTATTTGTGTGTGTGAGAGGTGAGGCCAATTGCTATAGCTCTTGTACTTCTACACTGCTTCAGTTTGTATCCCTTTCTCCCTATTAACAGCCTTCTCTCTCCATCTTTTATTCTCCACCTTTCTCACATCCCTCTAAAATACAATCGTCCCATCTTATTTGTGGTCTGCCTCTTTTCTTGCATCCTTGCTTTTTCATTGTCTCTTGCTCTCTTTGGAGTCGGCCTTCCTCCGTCCGTCTGTCACCTGTCCACATCGTCCGGCTTCTTACTGTTCTTCCCATTAAGCTGAACTGCATCCCAATCTCTTCCTTCAGGTCATTCATCCTCCTTCCTCACCCTCTTTGCTCCTGTATTTCTCCACACACAGTTGTTCTTGCAGCTTCTCTTCTTGTTGCTCTGTTTTGTTCATTTATTAATGTAAATGACAA
This sequence comes from Lamellibrachia satsuma, assembly GCA_033239005.1. NCBI lineage: Eukaryota > Metazoa > Annelida > Polychaeta > Sabellida > Siboglinidae > Lamellibrachia > Lamellibrachia satsuma. The sequence goes on along the minus strand of BSQZ01000021.1, from coordinate 8,167,087 downwards.
TTCAGCACAATCACGCCAGTGTTGCAGCAGTGACTCAGACACGATTCTATGACCTACTACAGTTTGTTCTCGTCATTTGCAGTAATAATGAAAGCACCACAAGGGTGCAGCACTTGTCCACAAACTGTCAAGGTAAGGAGGACAGGAACATTGTGTACGGAAGTATGATGATGATTTTATGAAATAAAAGTTTGTATAGTTCTCGTTTTATACCACATGGTGTACCACGATTTCACGAGCAAGCAACCAGTGCAGGACAGCACTTTTGTCCAAAGTTTGCCAGAGATCTCATAGGATACTATTTTTATTTTGTTGTTTGACATTCAGTGTCAATGCCTAGAATACAATGATTTACGCAGTTTCGAGAAAATATTTACAAGGTTAGGTTAGTTAGGTTACTGGTGTTGTTTGGTCCTAATGGAAAAGTGGTAAGGTCCTCATGGAAAAATCTGGAAGGTCCTCGTGGAAAATAAGGAAGGTCCTCGTGGAAAAGTAGGAAAGTCCTCATGGAAAAGCAAGAAACATCCTCCTTCACTCAAGTTCTGTCATTATTTAGCTGTTAATACAAGTAGCCACTGGCCATTTTGATGTTCACAGTGAACGCATGCATGGGAAAATGTAAAATCACTTGAGACCAGAGAAATAACATACCTAGAATGTCCTTGTGTGCAAAACGTACACTGATTTAAACTTTTTTTAACATTACAAAAAGTATGACCTTTCGTCCAACAATTGGGACAAAGAGGAAAGTGGTATTTCCCTTCTAATCCTAAAAGCGGTAATGTTGACACCTGTGACGTGAAAGCATTAATTAATTGCTCAGCTGTGCCTGTTGTGTATATAAGCCTTTGACACGTATTGTTTAGCTACAACTATGAATAGTTGTAACACTAAAAATGTGTTTTATATTGATGATGAACTGTTGGTTCCAGATTGTGGGGCTGCTGATAAGGGAGAAAATGGGAAATGGGTGCCAAAGAACGGAGAGAATAGGAGATTCCGGCGACGCAGCACAGCTTTCTCAAAGCTCTTCACTTTCAGAAAGTCTCGCAAGCCTTCGTACAGAAGCATACCAGGTGGGTGTCTGGTTCAGTCACCAGGGGCACTGCATGCTAAAGTGTCTTCTAGGGGGCGCCATCTGTATCCCACTATGAAGCAGAGGTGTCAGCAAATTCTTAGCACATGCCTTCTATTATGCCTACTTTTATTTTGAAGAAATGTACATTTAATAATGATATTTCATAATAATAACTACTGTTACCTCATGTCCTCCAGTTGTATATTTATTAAGTGAGAAGAATAATTTCTATCACTGTTTTCATACCCATTCAATGTCTTAAAAATGTTATCTCCTGTTAACCTCCTTGTCCGTAGGGTTGTTTTTTACAATCCGCTTGACTATAACATCGTCTGCCTGGTTGTGAAATAGGGACTGCACCGTTGTAAGATTAGGGCAGCCTAATTGAAATTGTGACTGCCAGGTTGTGAGATTGGGGCAGCCTGATTGAGATTGTAATTGCCAGGTTGTAATGGCAGCCTGACTGAGATTGCGACTGCCTGCTTGTGAGATTGGGACAGCCGGACTGAAATTGTGACTGCCAGGTTATGAGATTGTGTCTGTCTCATCATGAGATTTTGTGTTGCAGGAGATCTGCGAGCAAGTGAGATCACAATGAGTGAGTCGGACCGCATCCAACTGATGGTGCTAGTGAAGGAAGGCAAGCTCTCCACGAATGACGCACTGGAAGAGGTTGGCTTAATGTCATCAATCACCATCATCTAAACGTACTATCAAAATCATTGTAATTTGTAATAAAATGTTATGCGCATACTTGATATATTACCATATATATATATATATATATATATATATATATATATATATATATATATATATATTATATGGTAGCAAAGTTATAAGGGTTTTCAGTGAAAAACTTATTTGTCCAAAAGGTACATACTAAACTACAACTTGCTGAATAATTGTTTAAATTATGCAAAGTGTTCAGGGGCAGTACTGATTTATTCATCAGCTGTATTAATGTGTATGCTGTAGTGATTTGTACAAGGCCAGCAATGATTTGTACAGGGGCGGCACATATTTGTACAGGGGCGGCACATATTTGTTCACACATAACACTAATTAGTATAAGTATAACAGTAATTTGAATAGGGGCTTTGCTTTTTGCAGGTGGCGACAATAAACTATTGTTTTCCCATTTAAACCAATACTAAGTCACTAAAATTCCTATAATACTATAGAAAGTACACTTGTATGGTAACCTACCTACAGTAGCGTTTTCAAATCCAACTATTTTTATTGACAAAATCAACACGGAAGATGTTGCCTGTCATTTGTCGTTCAAACAAACTGGATTCTGTCGTTATACACCAAAGATCCTTCCATTTCTGACGTGCATTTGCTGCCAGCCATTCACTACAGATTTTAATATGGACACAACATGTTGTAGTCCTCAAATGTGGCAGTGTCCCTATTCAGAAATAATTTTCCATCAAACAAAAATTTGTCAAAAGGAGGAACCATCTCAAAATCGTTGTATGACATGAACCCAGAGGTCAATTAATGATGTGTCCCCAGGTGAAGCGCTATGAACAGAAAGTGCACGAGGACTGTTTGCGAGCGATGGACGAGACACACGCATCAGACGTAAAGGTACACACTGACTCCATACAGCGTGCATGCAGCATGTTACGTTTGGTATCTGCACCGTTTATTGGTTGCGTTATCTTTATAGTTTATGTCATGTCTTGTGCTTGCAAGTCACTCTTATTCTGTAACATTGATTTTATCCTTTTCCCAACTGATGTATCTCTCCCTGTGAGCAAATCCCTTTTCCTTCCGCACTGCATTTTCAGTCCAATTATCTGTTAGCATTGCTTCATACTCTCCGTGCCATTAGGATGCTCTAATGTTGTACAGCCCGGGGCCAGAACGATACTACACAATATGATGCATATTACAAAATGTGAGTTACAGGGCTAATTATTTACTGAGCAGATTAAGAAGTGAAATCGGGTTTGGTCTGGTTTCTATGTTGTCCGCGTATCCTCGCAACTCTCATAACACCGGGAATGCCATCGGAAGAACTAAAGGGAAATTAAATTACATTTCCCTCCACAGTGTTCCGAATAGTGTTGAGTATTACAAAGGAACATCAACAACATCAAAAATGTCTTTCTTTTGGTTGAACACAAAGGCATTGAAAACAAGTGGATTTTAGTACGAATGTGGGTGAAACATAATTTGCCATGTTTTGCATTTTGTCGATGCACAACCACTATTTGTTTGTGCTGACAATCCGTTGCTTCTCAAGGATCAACCAAATTATTTTATTTTGTGTATTGTCACTGCATAAATAATGGCTACTTTGCATCATGTATTGTACATATCATAAACAAAGGTATCATGGTACACTCGTATATAATTCTGACCCCACAGTCCACTAGTTAGATGACCACTCTTGTTTTATCTGTCTTTCTTGACAAGTTATCTTTATTTGCCGTGTTTTTCAGATTCCCATTTGTTTGTCAAAGTCCAATAAAGGCTCCCTTCTTGACCTAGTGAAGCGCTCTGTACGGAGGCTCAAGCAAGCCCAACTCATAAAAGGTACAGAATCAAGTACAATAATTTAACTTTTGGACTCTCGATAAGCCAATGGCTTCCTTGTCCACTTGCCATCTGGGCCTTTGGCTTGGATGGCAAATCTTGTTAAACTAGGTGGCGCTTCAATAGCTTGGGCATCGTTGTGGGGTCACATATTAGAATTAGTCAGTATTCATGCATGCACACTGGGGTGTAGGACGTGTGCAAAACATTTTGGCAAGTTTACAGTTTTTCATTATTCAAAATTGACTCCGTTGATCATCATTTAATACAAATATTTCTTTGATTATTACTGAGTATATGATCTGAGTCTGAGTATATAATTGTCTACGAGTTCAATATTAATATTTTAAGAAGTTAACATGTAGTCGATATTAGACACGTTAAATTTTTAACAAAATGAACAAAAAACAGACTACTGAAAAATATGGAATTGAGAAGGGACATTTAAGTAAATAATACACTCAGAATGTGTTATTTATTATTTTATCTTTTGTGTTTCAATGGTTTTTATTTGGTTTACTGTGCTGCCTGTATCGCTTTAAGTACTGTTTTACTTACAGAGTAACTCTGCAGTGTGAACATACTTAAATGTACTTTGTTTAAGACTATTCATATATATATTAAGCATAATTACCTCTCAAGAAACTTGATGTTTGTTCTGAATATTTCGACTGAAGTTACATCAAGTTTCTTGAGAGGTAATTATGCTTAATATTAATAACCTAGAAACCAGATCATCAAGTATTCATATATACATCTTTAATCCCACACACAATTTTATTGTTTAATTTATAATTTGATATGGGTGGTTGTCACATATTATCGACAAAATTATGGTCTTTGGGAAGTCTCCCAGACCGACATGATTCCATACTTACATGATGAACATTAATATTTATGCATTTTGCATTAATTGGTATAAATTTATGTTACATGCCTGATTCCTGTGACATTAGTTGGTGGTCTACACTGATGTTTACTACATGTTGCTGTTGCTGTTGTGTGTTTCAGCGCATTCAAAGAGTGTCCTGTCTGTAGACGATGGCTATCTCATGCCTCAGTGCTGCTGCTCTGCCCACCATGGGTCTATGTGGTCAGACAGACCTGGCAGACCTCGCTCAGGCCACACTGACTACCCACAACTTGACCACAGCAGACAGTTTGTGGAATGGCCGTGGCATGAGGGCAGGCTGGACATGAGCGGGTGTGGAGAATGTGACACGGTCAGAAGGAACAGACTGGACATTCACCATTGTCCAAGCTGCCATATGTCACAGCCTTCATTATTGCCATGGCAACAGAGTAAGCATACATCCCATGCCTCACTGTTACCATGCCAACAGTGTAGGCACGCATCACATGCTTCACTTTTACCGTGCCAACAGAGTAGGCATGCATCACATGCTTCATTGTTACCATGTCAGCATGGTAGCCATGCTTCACAGGCATTACTGTTGCCATGGCCACAGAGCAGGCATGCTTCACAGGTGTCACTATTGCCATGGCAACTGAGCAGGCATGACATATGTGACAGTTGCCACTGTGTGACAATGGCCAATCACCTAGACACTTCGACACAACGGTGGTCAACATTGGACCGTCCACTGTCGCGACTGCGGTGTAGTTACTGTGATAACAGCATGTGTTGTCACGCACACTGCCGTCAACAGTACTATCCACCGGGGCGCAGCATTAGTGTGTACAGCAGCATTTGCGATGACATTCATCGACCATGTGCAATGAACCTTGAATGTGAATCATTGATGCGTGACCATAAGGCATTTTCACCACCATCGTGTTCTTGTGGACTAACACCGAATCATACACCTAGGTGGCAGCACAATTACCAGTGCGTCCCAGACATAGGTGGTACTGCAGACAGAGCAGCGCCACCTGTATTGACTTGCCACAACTCGGTCGACTCTCTCCCCAGCTACAGCGACGCCTACTCTGGAACGATCAATCCAGATTTCATTTCGATGATTTCCCTGAATTCTCCCAGCATATGGGAGTCACGGGACTGTGCATGTTGTCATGGGGACGAACCCAGGATCCAGAGGCTGGAGAACTTTGGGACTCAGACACAGGGTGTCGGATGGGAAGAGTGCTGCCAGGGACTGCTGGATCCGGTGGGGTTCAGCCCTCACAGACCCATGGGCAGGCAGGATGTCGGAGGGAGATGGCGGCCCTCCGAGACACAGTCCGTACCTGACCTTTGTCACCAACCAGATGGACAGGTAACTGATCACCGATGGACATTGTATTGTTTTGTCTTGAACGTGCTGTTTTGTGGGTAGGTTAAAATCCATTTTTTAGTTGAAACTCATTATAAATCCATATAATTTCATCGGTCTATCGACCTATTGCAGATAGATTATAATTGAGTCTACCCATATATCAGGCTTGTTCACATCATAGGGCATTACGGACACAATTTGCATGTAAATGCTTAATTTATTGCAGAAGTGCTCAAGTATAACCACTTAGTCATAGTTATAGTCATAGTTAAAATAAGTGTATTCTGAGATGTCAACTTTTTTATTTCCTGAAAATTGGTCGATTTTACATAGAATGACCCACATGCTTCCATTATGAACCAATTTAGTTGTAATCAGCCCATGAACTATTGCAATTGACCCTTTGTGTAGCATTGTGGTTGATTTTTTTAAGTGTCATAATTATAATTGATTTTGTTGAAATGCCCTAATTATATTTGCCATGGTATTATAACTGATTTTTGAAGCAGTGTAATTATAATTGATTTTCTGACATGTTGTAATTGGGTTTTTATGATGCTATGTAATCATAATTCACAGTTGTAATTGATTGTTGTAACTGGTGCACAGAAATAAAATATGTATATGCACATTTTCTGCTGTGTGCACATTTCAATCTGTTCACATTGTTTGCCGTGTTCCACAGATACACCCCTCCGGTAGACTTGATTCCGTCCAGTTGTTCACTGACCTGAAGGAGGAAGACGAGGAGACAGAGGGCGAGAACACAGATGGGGAGAGCAACCCTCGTGGTGAATATAATAACAATAATACACACACATTGAATGATAACGGCTTTATGCACGAGTTGCTTCAGAATGTTGTATTGAGCGAGCTGGCAAGACCAATACAACGTTCTGAAGCATAAAAACCATTAACGTTCAATAAGGTATTTGAAATTCTGTATATTTTAATTGGATAATTGCCCTATTGCATTCTGATTCTGATCGAGCATCGCCATCAGTCAATCTACGAAATCCACTAGGTTTTGCTGGAATTGAGTGTCGCCATATACCTACATCAAACAAAATCTGCTAGGCTTTCAAAATTGTGCAAGATGTCAGTGACAGATGTCAGCTTATGTACAGATGAGTGACCATTGAGTGACTGTTGTATTTCCAGTGTCCCTGTGTGACGTCAGCTCTGGTGCGGAGACGGATGACGAGGAGTCAATGCTCAACGGGATGTCACCTTACATTGTCAACCATCACAATGACACCGACGCAGAGACAGATGACAGAGAGAAAGAGAAACAACAAGTCACTGGTGACAGTGATGTCACTGGTGACAGCGATGTGACAGGTTCTACTGTCAGTGTGGCTGACACCAGAGGTGATGCAATGGTTGTCAGTGACACAGTCAGTGTCGACCAGGACGACACGACTGATGACACTGATGTTGACATGGCTGATGTCACCGATGACAACGCTGTTAAGGAACCATCGTTTTGTCGGGCACATGAAACGACGTATAATTATACATTAATAGGTGGCGGCATACAACACTGCTACCCTCTGTTAGCATCGGATGCTGATGAAGAGTGCTGCCCCTATTGGGCGATTTTGGCAAAAGTGGGATGATGGGAGGTGCGGACCTCCTCGCACTGAGGGACTCTGGCTGCTACGTGGCAAGTCAGGACAGTTCCCTGGACAGCAACATGCCTGAGGGTAGCAGTTGGACAACCAGCTGATAACTATGACATGCCCAAAGGTTGCAATTGAGCAACAAACTGACATTAGCAAAAAACAAAGGTAATCATTGGACAACCAGCTAATGTCGGCAAGATGCCAAAGGGTAACAGTTGAGCAACCAGTTGACATCACTGAATTGCCCAAGGATAACAGTTAGGCAACCAGCTGACATCAGCAAAAAACAAAGGTAACAGTTGGGCAACCAGCTGACATCAACAAAGATAACATCTGGGCGATCAGCTGATGTTGAGAAGATGCCCATGGGTAACAGCTGGGAAACCAGTTGACATTAACAAAATGCCCAAGGGTAACAGTTGGGCAGCAAGCTGACATCAACAAAAAACAAAGGTTGGGCAACCAGCTGATGTCAGCAAGATGCCAATTGGCAACAGTTGGGCAACCAGCTGACATCAACAAAAAAACAAAGGTTGGGCAACCAGCTGATGTCAGCAAGATGCCAATTGGCAACAGTTGGGCAACCAGCTGATGTCTGCAAGATGCCCAAAGGTAACAGCTGGGCAACCAGATATCAACAAAATGCCTGAGGGTACAATTAAATGATCTCTATATGTGCAGATACTGCTACAAAACGTTTTGTTTTAGCCAACGGCAAACTGGATATTGAGCATCAGAAAAGTACAATAACAAAAACAGATATTTTTGATCAAAGTAGCACAGTGTTGTGACATTGGTGATATCATTAACATTTACATGAAGCACATTTATTTTATTACTATGCATATATTCCAGAATTGCTTGTGCATGTATTTTTTATTTATATAACTAGTATATCTAATAAGCTTAGTCACACAGATGTGTACGTTCTGTTGTGCCTTTTAAAATAAAGAACAAATCATGATGTTTTATTACACAATGGCTTGGTGTCACTAATAGCTTGCTTTTATTATCATACCAATACGGGTACAATGCAATACTCACTGGATGGCATGCAAAACAAACCACAATTTTTTTTAGACGTTCTCTGGTAATTCTGGGTAATTTTTAGACTGATAAGGCATAATTTTATATGGCTTATGTTCACCATAAAAGATTGGGTTTATAAACAAATATTGTAAAGTAATCCTGGTCTACTATAATAACTGGTGATTCCAATGTGTATTAAAATGTTTTGACAGTTTTTTCCCCATTATATTTTCTGTATAACATTTATGATTTGATGGTCTTACCAAAAATATTGTACCACACAGAATTAATGAATGACAACCACACGCGAATCTGATTTGCAACATTATTACAAAATTACCATCAAAAATTACTTCTCAGTGTCCACCAGTGGGCAAATCAGAGTCCGAAAACAGGCCTCTTAGTAAATCAGGAATTCAATCATAAGGAGGGTTCCATAGAATCCCACGAACCCCTTTATATCTGCCTGCAATGTGTCATACTGGATCTGGTAGAGCAGTTCACATATGCCTAGTTGAAATCTGTGTTACCTTTTATAAAGATCTGAAAAGGACTTATAATGCAGCCATAAATATTTCACAAGAAAAATTACACATTTGGCAGATCGAGTGCTGCCTTGGGACCACAATAACATAAAGTACCTCCTTTCACATCATACATAATAATTTAATACACATATATTGCAGGTGATCGTCATAAAAAGATGGTACATTTCCCGGTTACTTGGTGCCCCAGACACAGATACTGCTGCATACAGTCAACACAAATGGTACAGGAAAGTCATGGACAAAATGAACATGCTTAGCGTTACTCCCAAATTATCTACAGAACATGCAGAATAATTAATTAGCAGTAATTAACTCAGTAAGCACCATGAATGTGAACTGTTGACTTGCATAACAGCAAAACGAACATGTTTAAATAATACAACCAATATTTTACAATAATGCTTTCTCTCGCGTGGTTGTTAAGGCAGGGTTTACACAGTGAAATTAGTTCAACCAACTAATCTTGTACAATCAATCAATGATTTGTCTGCTTCAACATTTGTATTTATACAACAAGGTTAGTTAGAATAAACACCAGATTATACATTTGTTGGATTCGGCTGAAGGAAAACTGAAATGTTGACCTTTCAGGAAATATCTCTGGTGTTATACATCAGTTGAAAAAGAGAAAGTAGCAACTGCAGTATTTGAATCCACTGTGGAACACAAGGCACTTTCATCGGCTTGTATTCGATAAACTCATCAACTGCTTTGTTGTTGAGAACTCCTTGGAACTCACTGGTACTGAATGACCAGTGTTGTGTGAGGCATTGTACCAAAACAGAGTGTGTGGTCCCATGTGAGGACGGGACTGAATGATGAGGAAAGCCACCAGCAATCAACTAAAAGGAATCGTCAAACTGAAGACAAGAAGGACGCCCGGGGGAGGGAACGTTTACATTACATTAAGTTTAATTATGGAGTTTTGGACAGCATCATTATTAATTTGGAGAAATCCCAAATCACTAGCAAGTGAACTTGTAAATAAGGCACTGATTAAATTTCCTCCATAATCATAATGCTTGTGAAGTTGTGATTCATTGCTCACACTGACAGAGTCAACTGGTTTGATGTCAACTCGAATGGCTGGGTTATAACATTCCCTTAATTTGAGGTTTACAAAGGACTTCTATAATCAAAATTCCTATTCCATATTTTTGGTTTTAAATGTCTTCCCCTAAATATTTAGAGTTTTCAACACTGAACACAAGGCTGGTTCATATTAAAGGTAAGGCAACTAAAAGACCACGATAAGCTCACCAGACACAGCTAAGAATAAGATCAATACAACTTGCCATTTAGAGTGAAAGGTGACTCAGTGTACACTTGCAAAAATTTTGACAATTGTGAAATGCACTGACACACATTACAGTCTCAAGAATCTGTTTTCATAATATTCACACTTTGTCTGTGACTACAGAGACACCTAGTGGATTCCTGTGAACCACCAATCGTTTTTTAGTTATCCCCAATGCCACTTGGAGTCGCCTCACGTGTTGCTTATCAGCCACTCCATACTTGTGGAAGTCGGCTTCGTCAATCTGACGTAGATCTTCCACGCTTGAGACGCCCCCTCGTTGGAGACTATCACTGTACATTGGCAGTCCAGCCGCAGTGAGGAACTCGTTCACCGGTGTTGATGCCATGACAACTGGCTCAACATCACTGCTGCCATCTAGGGTGTTGTTTGGAATCTAAAACCGATGATTCATGTCATTAGGGCATGTTGCATTTTATCGCCGCTTTCTTGTTACTTCTAATTCTAAAACTACATAACATCACTTAGAAGTATTAAGCAGTGCTACAAATATTTAGTTGCACGTAAATAAATACTTTAAAGTAACATAGTATTTCTGGAATGATCAGCATAACCAACACCTCCTACAGCATTCATAAAACTATTCTGATGTCTTGTTCGACATAGTTAATTTGTTACGTTAAGGTTTATACATAATTAGAGTATGAATTCAACCTTAGCACATCATCACCACAGATAGTTTCTTTTCCTATAATTATACATAATTATATGTGGCACTATCTTACATAGTCACTAACAGAAAATATTTTATTAAAATGATTCTCCATTTTAACGCCCACACTTGAAGTATTAATCAAGCAACTTTGCACACTGAGAAACAATATTTATTTGTATATTATCAGCTAAGATCCTGAGATATTTATTTTGATATTATTATCATTCTACCTTAACCTTTACTGCCCTAACCATTGATGTTCATAAAAACACACCTGGGCAGGCAAAATGTTACAATAAATATAGTTTATACTCTGTGACATGATTTTATAATAAGAATGATAGAGGCACTCACCACTGTTCTGCCTTGCTGTAACAAACGTTTGATGCGTTCCGCCTCTAGTACCTCCGCCACACTGCAGAGGTCGCTGTGCAACTCATCAGCATACCGCTGTACAAGCGCTGCAGGGATGCCACTAGCACCGGTCTGGGTAAACACAACATTATGTTTCAGTTGGAATGAAGAGAAAAATAATGAGAAATTCAACATGAACAAAAAAGTTGGGATAACCAATATGGCTTAACACCAACACTGTACGTCTAAAGGCCTGTTACAGCTACATGAGCGATTTTCATCCGATTATGTCATGCAATACAAGTATGACATAATCGGACCAAAATCACCCGTGTAAATTCCCTCACAAGACCAGCTTGTGAGGCCAATTTGTGGCTATGATTGAGCCGTAGAATTGGAACTGTTCCAGCTCTATGACAGTCAGGTGTAATTTTTGAATCAGTGGCCAATCAGTGACCACCGTAACCAGCAGGTGCTGTACTAGTTGTGACCTTTCATCAAAGTTCAAGTGGAAATTAATGCAAGTCAACAGATCCACTTGTAGTGTCTAGACAGGTTGTTTATGTAAATGCACACATAATTTATTTGAACGTCATCATGTGACACCATGTTGTACAACATAACTGGATAAAAATCGTTCGTTTAAACAGACCTTGACTGAGTGTATCACTCACCTTGTGGGAGTAAGGCTCAGCTGCGAGGTCTATCCCATCCTCCGTTAGCTTGGTGGCCATTACAGCATCCAGAGCTCTCGAGTTCCCGACAGATCTGTCCTCGTTTAACGACCCTGAAGAGGTCGATGCATCTTTCTCTGCCCGTCCACTCACGTGAGTTGTAGCTGTGTGCCGATTCACTGACAGTAGTCGGACCCCGGCTGTTTTCACACTGGACTGGTCAGTCTTGTCTGCTCGTGCAACGTCCGGCAGAGTACTGGACAGTTGTATCAAGTGCACAGATGTGTTATCACAGTGATTATTTGTACTACTAACACTTCCTGGTGTTGACGCTGTCACTACGTGTCGGCCTGCATCACTAGATGGTGACACGGTCCAGTTTGGGACTTTCGGTCCTGATGGTGTTTCATGATTGTGACTGCGACTGTAACAGTGACCTTCAACTTTGACCAGTCTTCGAGAAGACCGACCTTCTACCAGATTAGTCAACTCCAGTTGTGTCACATAATGACACTGTGAAGATGTCCTTGGTTGTGTCTTGGCACCGTTCTTATGGCCAACACTGTTGCTATGGACGACATGGTTGCTATGTAAAATATTGTTGCCATAGACAATATCACGATCACACACAGTAACCACATGGTTTACATAGTTATCTCTTGAATGTGAAAAATGATAACCGCCTGAGGCCGTCATAGTCTGACACTGGTTACTTGCAGGACACTGGTTACTAGCAGGGATCGTCATGGCAACCTGCACCCTGTCAGTCATCATGGTTTTTGAAGACACATTGGTGTGCTGCAGTGAATCGTCATGACAACTACCATTGGTGAGGCCACGTGCTGCTGGGGAGTCTTGGCTGGGGGCAGTCTTGTTGTTTCTTATAGTATAATTCCCTTGCCTGTTCACATCATAAAGAGTATCTTTTCCACTCGACGTTTCTGGGTGATATATTTTATCTAATGATGTACTGGCATAGTAGGCAGAGTCACAAGATGACACGCTGGGTATTGATTGGCTCGATACAGAACTGACTTCAGCTTTCTCAATCGGCTCATCCACTGTGAAAAAGAAAGTGAAATTTAGCAGTAAAACAAAGTGTTAACACTGTAAAGTACTGTCTTATCAGGATAATATGAATCATTATTAAAACTATGTATGGTAGATTTGTATAATTATCCTTGTCGCACCTTCATCATAGCCTTGTAGCATCTGTGCAGCGGTCAGAATCCTGGCTCTGTCCTCTGCATTAGAAATGTTTAGCATGTCGAGATCAGCCTCCTCAAGGTCACTGAAGAGATCCAGGGTTTCGTACCCATTGAGCATGAACACTGCAATGAGATGCTGCAAGGAAATGTTTAAATATTTAACAAGATTGCCATCCAAAACAAACACCCACTGGATAACTTGTGAACTGTAGGTAGCCTTACGATATACTTTTGCCATTTTTCCATTTATTTTTCATCAGACCCAGTCAAAGGTAATGAAACACTTTGTCCGGTGATTTCACCAAAAGTAAATAATAAATTTGTACAATTGTAGTAGTGGATATTTGGTAGTAGTTATGTTTAATTTTTTTGCAAATAAATATGAGATAAGACGAGCAAACATTCTAATTGAGGAGGGTCAATCAAATGAATTCAAACTGCTAACATTAGTTTAGTAGGACTATTGGCGGACAAGCTTTCTACAGAGTAACTTGGAGAATATACACTATGCCATTGTGTTAACAACGCACAAACTGGATTTAACACGTAATGCAGATAAACGCTTCATGTGACTGCATAATGTGGATATACCTGAAGGCTGAGTCGAGAGAGAAGTTCCTCCACTGTGCGAGGTTTCGAACGTCTTCGATGGGTGCGGAGCTTTAATAGTGGTTGCCATGGCAATTCTTCCCCTGACAACACCTCAACGTGGCTAGGTTGGAATGTGCCTGTGTGGCCGTGCAATTCCCCAAGCCACACTCCATTGTCACGGCAACCCAGCACATGGAGAATATCACCTGCCTGTGACATAACAGATTGTGATGTGTGCGTGTGTGCATGCGTGCATGCATACTGATAGACCTGGTCACAACTGTTACCTTAGGAACTGGGGTCTTACTGCCATATTCAACCTGTTAAGCATAAATGCCCTAATAAGCATAAACTCCTATTTTTATCAACAATCTCCAAATCCAAATTGTAACTTGTCCAGCGATGTCAAGGCTCTGATAACAGTAGATGAAAGTTACAGTTACATGGTGATATTCTGTTATCCCTTTGCCCACCTGGGAAGGTATAAATAGCTGGTAGCTCCAACCAAATCCATTCATTGAGTCTCTTGCCAGTCACTTCCATTGAGATGTGTCCGCCTTCACATTTTATTGGCCATATGTGGCCTTATGACATGTCTGGGTTTTTTAGAATGGATATTGCACAACTGTCACGCTGATCGTTTCCCTCCCTTACCAGTGTTAAATTGTCTCAAAAAATGTTTGACTCACGAGTAATTTTAAACATGTGGTAACAACGAATGGTTAATTAAAATGTACACGTGTCCAACTGGGACTATAATTACATCATTGACAAACATTGTTCATGAAACAGCGGTGGCGCTATCTGACATGGGACAGTTGAAAAAAGTGGCACCACCTGGTGTGTGCTTATTACAACATATTTTGTGAGTTTCAAACTTTTCCAAACGTAGTGTACACTTAATAGGTTGAATACGGTATTTGGTTTTACAAATTCAGTGTCCCGTGTAAATTTTAAAACAAACTTGTAATGAAAAAATTTTGTGTGGAAGCTACTGAGAAGCTACTGTGGAAGCTACAGTGGAAGCTACTGTGGAAGCTACTGTGGAAGTTACTGTGGAAGCTACAGTGGAAGTTACTGTGGAAGCTACAGTGGAAGCTACTGTGGAAGCTATTGTGGAAGTTACTGTGGAAGCTACAGTGGAAGTTACTGTGGAAGCTACAGTGGAAGCTACTGTGGAAGTTACTGTGGAAGCTACTGTGGAAGCTACTGCATAAATAAATCATAAGACGTGTCTTCTTATAACACGGCTAGTGACTAGTGACCAACCTGCAGACAGAGAGCCTCTCTATCGCCAGGGCCGGGGACATAATCAACTTTCACCTTTGCCCTGCGACACAAGTGATGCGTGAAATCGTCGTTGCTGTTTACAGAACCACGACTGCTGTTGCTGCTGCTGCCACCTGTTTAGAATGTGAGACATTAATAATAATATATTTTATTTTTTATAGTGCAGATCCAAGACTTTTCGTAGTGCTTTGTACAATATAAAAAATTAATATGGTCTACAACTGTTAAATTAACAAATAGATTTAAATACTATTACAAATAATACTTATTTAAAAATAAGAATAGCACTATATAATAATAATATAGTAAAATAAATAAACAATATGAATAAATAAAATACATAAATAATAAATATTGTTTAAATAGATATATATATATATATATATATATATATATATATATATATAATACATTATCTAGACATATAATTTTGTTAAATAGTGCTAACTAATGTGAATAAGATTACGAAAATATTCATTAAATAAAATATTCATTAAACAAATTACTATGAGTAGAGCAACTATAGTGTTAGTTTGCAACATACAATAAAATGCGGTTCAAAATTGCCGAGTGCAAGAGTGTCCAAAGTTTAAATGTGGTTAGTGTTCCATAGTCACAAAATAGCCACGGCGGACGTGCCATCCCCAATCTTCACAGCTATTTACAAAGCTGACAACATTGACTGAATGAAGGAAATTTCATGACATGCATAATGGTACCAACTGTATTCCAATTATTCGTTTTTTTGTAGAATAAAAATTTTTTGTTCAATTTTACAGGAAAAGTAAGAACAATGCCATAGCAATGTCTACTGTAAGGGAAAATAGACAACAATGCCATAGCAATGTCTACTGTAAGGGAAAATAGACAACAATGCCATAGCAATGTCTACTGTAAGGGAAAATAGACAACAATGCCATAGCAATGTCTACTGTAAGGGGAAATAGACAACAATGCCATAGCAATGTCTACTGTAAGGGAAAATAGACAACAATGCCATAGCAATGTCTACTGTAAGGGAAAATAGACAACAATGCTATTCACAATTAAGTCAAACTAGCTGACTTTCATGACAAAATATAAAATAGACGTAAGAAAGAAACATACACTGCCCACATACCTAGCCATATTTTAACAAACCATGAGTATTTAGATGATATCTGAAAAAGGTATGTTACTCAATATTTTTGTTTGATACAGCTTGATACGGACATACCTGTAACATGTGCAGAGTCACCAGTGTTACATGGTCTGTCACAGGCTCCTGATGGTCCAAGGTTCTCACAAGACGTCCCATTACATTTGTGCCC
Organism: Lamellibrachia satsuma; assembly: GCA_033239005.1. NCBI lineage: Eukaryota > Metazoa > Annelida > Polychaeta > Sabellida > Siboglinidae > Lamellibrachia > Lamellibrachia satsuma. Next base: position 8,150,620 of record BSQZ01000021.1, on the reverse strand, counting down.
ATATGTCTCTACATGTGGCTTCTGTAACATAAAACAATGTAACGTACATTAAATCTCCCTTGATTCACTTAGTCTATAACGAATCACATTTGCTGATGTTCAATTTCGTGTGAATAGCTTAGGTAATACGCACAGTCAGTTTAACAAAAGGGAGTATACTTTTGATTTGATCGTTAGACTGGGTAACTTGCGAAAATATAAACAGGTTTATGTTAATGTATGTACACGGCTGTAGAGGCGATGCAACTTTCGCCATTTTGACCAATTCAAAACAATTTATTAGTCTGTCCAATAATTTAATCGAAACAACACATTTCCACAAACAAGCTAGCCTATGATAGTAGATACTAGATACATTTGATTTTTTATGAAGCGAAATGGAAAAAAACGAGTTGATGAGGGACCTTCATCTGCAACGTGTAATCAACTGTAGTTGAACAGTTAACTTATATAACTATAATGAAATGCCACATGTACCAGGTAGCTAAAGTGCTGCCACCTACCATGTATCTGTTAGCTCGGTTGCCATCTGACCTTTGACTTTGATTTGGGTTGGATGGAGCAGATGTCTCGGATCCAATAGACATATTGGATGAACTGCTTAACTTTTCCATGAAGCTGTCTTTTTCCCGTGCATAACAGTCGCCAGCCTCAATTTCACCTGCAGCTTTGGTTCCAAGTGAAGCCTCACTTTCATTACGAGCCTGGTTTTTACAAACCAGACTCTCGACTGGGCCGCACTGAACGTTCTCCAGTTGACAAGAACACCTGTGGTTGTCTGTAAAATGTGAATTTGGCAATGTGGAATGAAATGGGTCTGTGGAAATGTACTGTCGTTTTGGGGTGTACGAGTGGGGAGGGGTTGTGTTTGGGCACGTGTGACGTTTTGGGGATTTTGAGGTTGTATTCAAGTCATCGGGTCCTTTGGAGTCAGACAAGGTATCGTACCCAATATATGAATAATTGTTCAATTCCAATTCCTGCTGTGTCAATGTAACAGAATGCGGTCGTGCCAGCGTGACCGTGTGTGATGATATATGCCTACATAATGTCTGTTGACGTGGTGATGACTCTGTCTTAGCACAGTCTGTTCTTAAATCCCGGTCACATGATTTTGACCTTAATGTGTCGGTTTCTCTCGCCACCCTTTTGACGGCGTTGAACTTCCTGAAAGCTGTGAATGTATGTGACCGCATGACAGGCTTAACAGGACAGCGTCCATTGCGTGTTTGCGCTTCTTCGATCAACTGTGAAATCTTCGCTCTGTTTGGTTTACACTGCAAACTGTCAGCAACCCGACTAAAACTCGAATCATCAGTGCCAACACTGCCTGTTGCTTCGTTACGAGATGGCGATCTGTGACGTAGCCGTGCTACAGTGCTGCCCCCTCGTGGACCGCTTGGAGGCAGCTGGAACTTGTCAAGACTGCTGTCCGATTTCTTGCGAGTCACCCTGGGGGAATGCGTGCTTCGGGTGCCAAGTGTGGATGCCTCTCCCATTTCCCCCGTTGCTTTCCGACGCGTGAACGGGGAACTAAAGAAGGACTTGACTTTCTCGCGAGGGGAAGATGTTGTACTGCACTCCGAGCTCGCCGATCCCCGGCGTCCCTGGCGACTTGGAGAAGAGAAGCGGGCTCGTATGAAATTGGGTGATTTTGGAATTTTCGACTTCCACGATTTAGATGAGGGCGTTTCGCGTGACGGGGAGACTGATGAGGACGTCCTTGACCGCGCCATGTGACTGGGGGATGAGGATGCAGAGGAGGATTCTGTGTAATCTCTCGGGTTGTAGGCCCTGAAGTCATCTTCGGAGTTGTTCCCGTCTCCAGTTTGGGAGTCCGAGAACGAGTCTCTCCGATTGCATTCAAACTGCTTCACCTGTAGACAAAATCAACTAAGCAGTGAATATTTGAAGACCACAAAAGCAAAACGATCATACTCTAAATTAAAAAAAAAATTTGTAGTGCTATCATCAGGTAGACATATTGGTAAAGCAAGTTCAGTGAAAATATCTGGTTGAATAAACAGGTCACTATCAAATCCTTAGTAATAGCTTCATGGTAAATTTACCAGGGTCCTGGTGAACTACGTTAGAATGATGAGGGTTCAAGCCCAATGATATATTCCATTGCCACATATATTTTATATAATGCAGCACTTAAACAATGTACCTTGTAGTAATTTAGCTTAGTCGTTTCACAACGTAATAACGCACATAGAATAATGGACAGAAAATAAGTTCAATCACACCTATTTTTTAATCTGGTAACCAGAGTCTGGTTGTCTGTATTTATTTAAACAAAATTAACATTCATAAAATCAGAGAATCAAAATAAATGTTTACAATTTATTAATCTATCTGCAAATTCCACTGTGTTTTGTATGATCTGCAATTAATTGATTGCTACATGAAAATCTCAATTGCTAAAATCTAAATTGCACTACATTTTATTGACACAAAATTAACATTCATGAAATAATTTAATCAAAATCAGAGAAACAAACAATTTTAACAATTTATTGATTCCACAAATTCCACTACATTTTGATTTATGCACAAATGTATTGCTATGTGAGATCTAAATTGCTAAAATCTGATTTGTACTGCATTTATGTATTTATTTACACAAAATCAACATTAAATCAAAATTAGAGAAACAGACAGCTATTGTAATTTATTAAAGAAGTAGTGCCAATAAATTTATTAAAGAAGTAGTGCCAATAAATTTATTAAAGAAGTAGTGCCAATAAATTTATTAAAGAAGTAGTGCCAATAAATTTATTAAAGAAGTAGTGCCAATAAATTTATTAAAGAAGTAGTGCCAATAAATGTATTAAAGAAGTAGTGCCAATAAATTTATTAAAGAAGTAGTGCCAATAAATTTATTAAAGAAGTAGTGCCAATAAATTTATTAAAGAAGTAGTGCCAATAAATTTATTAAAGAAGTAGTGCCAATAAATTTATTAAAGAAGTAGTGCCAATAAATTTATTAAAGAAGTAGTGCCAATAAATTTATTAAAGAAGTAGTGCCAATAAATTTATTAAAGAAGTAGTGCCAATAAATTTATTAAAGAAGTAGTGCCAATAAATTTATTAAAGAAGTAGTGCCAATAAATTCCACTATATTTTGCATGATGCACAAATTTATTGCTGTGTGAAAATCTTAATTGCAAAATGGGAGAAAGTTGGGAAATGTTGACTGACTGTATCAACGGCTTGTTCCATGGATATCTTCCCTTCCTTCACTAGAAGCATCAGATCAATGCGGTCATCCTCACTCATTGTGATGTCTCTCGCATTCAAGTCTCCTGAAAACCATGATTTCATCAAATGTATGACTAACTGTATTGATATTGTTAATGAACCTGTGTGGTTTAGATGAGTGCAAACACTTTTTGGTGTACAATGGTGATTTTACATCCCATTTATATATATATATTTTGATTTATGCATTTATATATGTATATTTTATTACTTATTTATATTTTTAATAGTGGGTCAGTCAAGTAATCATTTAGCACTTCTCTCCTACAATATATTAAATTTGTCTTCTTTTGATGAAAATGTTTAACATTTTACAAAATAACAAACTGTATGCAACTTATTAAGCTTACAGTACGCTTAAAAAATTATTGATGACAATAATGAAACTATTTCACACTAGGTGGTGCCACAGTTTCTCTCCACACAAGATGGCAAAACCATCTTGTATACAATGCATTAACATTTTAATGCACAATTATGTGAGTTACACATGAAGTAATCATATCCTGAAACAAACATTCCTCCTTTTCTACTTTGAAGTTTTAACAGCCATATAACATCTAGATGTCAGAAAGCATTCTTCCTCACAGAAAATAATAAAATGATGGAACAAATTATCTACAGATTGTGTAAATGCTAGCAGCATGAATGTTTAAAAACAAAACTGATAAATATCTCAGAAGGGCAGGTTACACATAGACGAACATTTGTTGGACTCCCAATAGGCCCATGGTTTCCTTATCCACTTGCTATCTGTGTGGTTTGTTGGACTCCCGATAGGCCCATGGTTTCCTTATCCACTTGCTATCTGTGTGGTTTGTTGGACTCCTGATAGGCCTATGGTTTCCTTATCCACTTGCTATCTGTGTGGTTTGTTGGACTCCTGATAGGCCCATGGTTTCCTTATCCAATTGCTATCTGTGTGGTTTGTTGGACTCCTGATAGGCCTATGGTTTCCTTATCCACTTGCTATCTGTGTGGTTTGTTGGACTCCCGATAGGCCCATGGTTTCCTTATCCACTTGCTATCTGTGTGATTTGTTGGACTCCCGATAGGCCCATGGTTTCCTTATCCACTTGCTATCTGTGTGGTTTGCTTTGGGTGGCAATTTTGTTAAAAGGAAAATAAGAGATACTAAAACTATTTGCTACAGTTAAGGATATCAAGCCAGTGGTTCACTAGGAAAACCTTGTTGAACACACAGTATCTTAATTTCATGGGCCGCGCCATACTATTAGATAACCCTACCTCACAAGTGTCATAGCTTAGCAAAATTCAGTCGCCAAATAAAAATATATTCATATACACCTGTTCCGATATTTGCCAATTGGATATGGCCATGCTGTTTGTGTCAAAATTCAACTTATGTAACATATTTGGGCCTTTATTTACCATACTAGTTGTTTGAGACTTTGCGTTGGTTCTGTGTGTACCAGTCTCACTTAATACATCACAGTCAGCATAGGTTAACCGATTTTCATAGAAATGTGCATGCACTTATCGGTCAAGCTGATTAACATGTCAGCCCTCAGACAACCACGGAAATGACTGGAATCTCCCACTTTTAGAACACATTCTGAGTAAACCACTAGCGTGATATTCTTGATTTTAGTTGCACATGGTATGTTTTTATTATCTCTTTTAGGTGCATAGCCCCAAAACCATGACTTTTGTTAAACCAAGGTCCACCAAAGTAGTTGTAACTGTGACACGTGGTCTACTCGTTTACTTGCAGACTACCACTACAACTGTCCCTGCTTTGTTGTCCTTCAATAGCAAACAGGCAATACATTAAAATACAGCTTTTAATACGTCAATGATTTCATACAAAACTGACATGGCTAAATTGTGTAGCATGTATGTATCACAAATGATATGTATATGATATGCAAAAAAGTACTATCAATGAAACTGTTTCTTGCCACTGCGAACATTTCTTTCTTTACAACTGTTTTACTTTATATAGTGAAACCAGAATAAACACTCCATATGACGCTAACCATTGTACAGAAATCAAGTTTACATTAAAGTAATTATGATAAACTTAGTCAATGTACATATGTATCATACATGGGTTTGGGGTTTAATATTAATATACGTATGTATCATACATTTGGGGTTTAATATGAATATACGTATGTATCATACATGGGTTTGGGGTTTAATATTAATATACATATGTATCATACATTTGGGGTTTAATATTAATATACGTATGTATCATACATTTGGGGTTTAATATGAATATATACATATGTATCATACATGGGTTTGGGGTTTAATATTAATATACATATTTATCATACATTTGGGGTTTAATATTAATATACATATGTATCATACATTTGGGGTTTAATATTAATATACATATTTATTATACATTTGGGGTTTAATATTAATATACATATGTATCATACATTTGGGGTTTAATATTAATATACGTATGTATCATACATTTGGGGTTTAATATTAATATACGTATGTATCATACATTTGGGGTTTAATATTAATAAGTTTCATATAAAATTTATAGCGCCCCATCGAAATAATTGTTCTGGGGCATCGTACAATGGTGTATGAATTATAAATAGAATCATACACATGTAAAATATCTGGTCTATGTAAATAGGTAAAATTAATAAAGACGTATAAAAGCTATAAAAAATATATATATATAATACTAATTCACTACTTAATTAAAATAGTAATACATAAATAATATGTATGTATGTATGTATGTATGTATGCATGCATGTATGTATGTATGAATGTATGTATGCATGCATGAAAAAAACATTCTATATAATCCTAAAGTAGTCTTGAAAGCCTTGTTGAGTTGTCCAACACTCATGTGTTGGCGCCCTGTGATGGGCAATTCACTACATGCCCTATATTTATGACAGCCAACTCACCCTCAAACTGTTTGTAGGAATACTTGCGCCCTGGTCGGCCTAGCGTCTTCAGAAAGCGACCAATGGTGGAAGAAGTATACGCCACCCTCCTCTCCTCATTGTGGGAGGCTGGGAAAAGACATGGGTGGATTAGAATGATCTAATTGCAATTCTCTCCCACGTATTCCATTTCCCGAAACATCCCAAAAGGATGGGCTAACATGAGTCATCCCACACAATCAAGTGTGCATTTTGTAGCAGATTACAGTTGTAATTTAACTTGCAAGCATAACTGTAAGAACAATTACACCAACGGCTTGTCTCCTGAAGTCACTGTAGCTGCTCAAAGGAATATTTTTATCACAAATACATTGTACCATCACGTAAGTGTTCATTACACGTCCATCAATTGTGATGCTAATCCTTAGATAACAAGCAGCTTTACCAGACGAACAAGCTAATATAACACTAACCATATTTCTCTTATCATAATAAAACTTGTAAAAATATTTTTCTATTTTCTACGGTGCTACATACTGGTAATTAAGATTTTTTAATCAAGCCCAACCCAGGTTAATCCCAGTGGTAAATCATGTGACTTTCACCTTTCACCTCTTGACATTGGAATTTGAAATTGGTTTCATTTGGCATAAATAATACAAAACAAAGTACACGTGACAACACTGAATGCCAGGAGCCAGTAAAAACTAAACTAGTTGGGACAACTGGACGCACTAAATGCTAAACAATATTATTATACATGTATTTATTGATGATGTATAAAATAAATCATACATATGTTTAGTTTGTATAATTAGTACATATCAATACATTACAATTCAGTACGGTAAATTAGTATAATTAAGAAAATTGCACATTAGAAACTATCATTGATGGTCAAATAGGAATAACAATTTCTTATTAAGCACACCTCTGATTGTTGTTTTTTTAAGGTTGTGCCTTTTAGTTATTGGAAGGTGAAGCGCATTTGAGACAGGCAACATTATACAACAACATTATACAACAACATTATACAACATTATACAACAACATTACACAACAACATTATACAACAACATTATAGTATACATTTTGTAACACAACCACTGTTTTTTAGCTCGTGTTCTGATTTCACCTAAGTGAATATTTTTGATCTGCCTGGTAACATGACTGTGTATTTCATTATTTCTTGTGACAGATGTGAAGATATAACACGGGCATTGCTTTTTTTATTATTTTATCATATAATTGGACACCTTGAATTATGAATAAATCTTCTAACTTAAGAATTTCAAACATTTTAAAGATGGGATCTGTATGTGCTACGAATTTGCTTTAGTGTATCAAATGTATTGCTTTTTTTGGATTTTAAATAATCTGGTAGTATTAGCTACATTTCCATGGATATTACTGTACCATGCAAGTACGCCGTATGACAGATGATGCTGAATTAATGCATTATATATTTGCTTTAATGTGCAGGATTGTTGTAGCAGTTTGATTTTATTTGATATAGCTAATATTTGAGCAATTTTCTTGCATTTTTCATTTGTATTTTTTTTCCAGTTTAGGTTATTACCACACTGTATCCAGAGATCTAGAAATTTAAGTGATAAAAATGTTCTATTTTATTACCATGTTGCACAATGTCCATTCGGTTGTGAACTTGACTTTGGGTGTTTTGAAATAATATACATTTAGTTTTGTTTATATTTAGCGAAAGTTTGTAAGGCATTTAACCAATGAGAAATCTTCACCAGTTCAGTATTAACATTACTTGTGAGACTAACGAGGTCTTTGTTTTTGAAGAGTAGACTTGTGTCATCAGCAAACGTAATGAAGTTTGCAGTATTTGATGATAATGGCATATCGTATATATATATATATATATATATATATATATATATATATATATATATATATATATATATATATATATATATATATATATATATACATATATACATATATACATATATATATATATATATATATATATATATATATATATATAATAGTAATGGGCTTAGAAATTATCCGTGTGGGACTCCACTTATTATATTTTGGTATCCAGACAATTGCTCTTTATTAATATTAAACTGTTTTCTGTGTTCGAGATAGCTTTTAAAACGTTTATGTGGAACTCCCTGTATTCCATAATGCCATAGTTTAGCAAGTAGGATACTGTGATCTAACGTGTCAAAAGCTTTACTTACGTCACTGAATACAGCAAGTGCATACTGTTTGTCATTCAATGTGTTTACTAAGCTGTCGATTAATTCTAGAGTTGCATGTTCAGTTGAGCATTGTTTACAAAAACCGTATTGGGATGCAAATGGTATTTTGTACTTTTCAACAAAAGCTATGAAGGCGATTATAAATCTTTCAAAGACTTTGGAAAATGCTGATAATAGTGAGATCGGTCTGTAGTTTGTAAACAAACTGGCATCACCGGATTTGTAAAGAGGTATGACTTTGGCAATTTTTAGGTTATTGGGGAATACACCAGATCATATCATAGAATAGAAAATATACGACATAGGCAAGGCAGTGCTTTCCACACATTGCTTCATCAACTGTGTTGATATGTTATCATATCCAGCATTTGTTTTTTATTTAATTTTTTGGGTGATATTAAATATTCCTGCACAAATGGTTCTGTTGGGTTATTGCTTATTTGGTAGTAGATTCGAAATGATCAGGGTAACATTTTTTTAGTCTGGAGATGCAGTATGTTTTTAATTTTAGTCCATGTTTGTTTGATATCATTTTAGGATTCTACAAATTGTTCGTTCCAATACAGGGATTTTGCATTTCGTATTACTCTGTTCAGTAAGTTTCTGTTCTATTTGTATTGATGGTCAATATTATGAAACTCTGGAGACATTTTAGAGTAAATGCGTTTTTCTACTCAGAATATCCTGAGTATGTATCGACTTTAATATAGCATGTGTCATCCAAGGATGTTGTTTATGTTTGTGTTTGTTAAGTTTTACTAATATAGCATGTGTCATCCAAGGATGTTGTTTATGTTTGTGTTTGTTAAGTTTTACTAATTGTTCCGGAATGTGTTCATCCAGCAAACTGTTTTTTTAACAAACATAGTGTATGCCTCATTAGGTAACATTCACTGCCATCTGGTGTGTAGACACCACAACAGGGCCATTTCAATATTAGTTTTAGCATAGATGAAAAAAGTCAGGCCCCAGAGAGGAATCAGACAACCGCATCGACAAAGACAACATCCACTGTGACACGGATGCTTCTTATAAATATGCCACACGTTAGGTCTGATCTGTTAGCAAGAACTTGAAATTGCACAAAAAGAAAACAATTACGTGTCTGTCACATTTCATCTTGATTTGTGGTTTTTAATTTAATTAATAAAGTTTTCTCTCTGAGGCAGTCGTATGTGTAAAAAATGCCTTTAATGTAATACTACGGATCCCTGCTGACTCATTCTGTCAGTATCACACTGCGGTGACATAATTTGTCATTTATTTTACTGACTCATGCATATTTCATGTTTTGCTTTCAAAGAGCAGCGCCAGGACAGTTGGCGAGGACAGATGCATGATCAAGGCGAGGCAGATTAACCGACTGTCACAAGGAGAAGAGATTAATTGTAGAAAAATTATATTTTGCTTTGCCTACCCGGGTCATACTCTGCACGTGCGTCAGCTCCGACCTGCATCTGTCGTCTGCAACAAAACAACTTTCACTTATCAGCATGTAAGATGTCACCATGACTGTGACAAAATACTGATGACAACAATGACAGACACAGTGACACCCAGACACTGGTCATCCCACATTGTCCAGTGACAGACACAAACACTGAAGTGACACTGACAAGTTCCTATTGATAGTGTCAGCAGGAACTGGTTCAATCAATTGTAGTTGTAACTGCATAATTTGTAATTAGTTACAACTACAGTGTAACTGTAAACTATTTTTAGAAAACTGTAGCTGTGATTGATTTTGATGAAATTATGCATTTATAGGTAATAGTAACTGATTTTTTTTAAGAGATGTAATTGTAACTGAGATTTTACAATGCTATGTAATTGTACTTGACAATTGTAACTGAACCCATTTCTGCCCAAAACAGCCCAACTCTACCCAACACAGCCCAACACTGACCAACACAGCCCAAATCCTATTTCATTGCAATTTGTTTATATTTCTTCTAACACTTGAGAATGCAGATGGGGACGTCAGAACTAGGAGGTTTTCCCCTAATAGGAAGCTTCCCCCAGGAGGGAGGCTGCCTCCAGGAAACAACATTTAAAGATGAAAAGCACATCAGGGATTACTGTGTTCCCAAGAAGGGTTCATCTGTTGCCACAAGAGACACAGTTTCCTGAATGGACCAGGCAACAGGGACATGTTTAATGGGGTAAGGTCGCCCGTTGTCAGAAAGATGTCATGAGGCTACTTTCAAGATGTGCTTCAATCTGGTACACTTTAGCAAGGCTTTTTTACTCGACCCTGTAGAGAATATCAACCAAAAATAGTTCCTACAGCTCTACACTTCACCCCAGGCAGACCTGTTCATTCCAACACCAACTCAACTCTGGGAAGTATTTAGCATTGTTGGAATTAGTACAAGACAAGCTACACCTAAATATATATATATATATATATGTATATGTATATGTATACGTATACGTATACGTATACGTATACGTACACGTACACGTACACGTACACGTACACACATACACATACACATATACATATACATATATATATATCTATATACTGTGTCTCTTGTGGCAACAGATGAACCCTTCTTGGGAACACAGTAATCCCTGGTGTGCTTTTCATCTTTAAATGTTGTTTCCTGGAGGCAGCCTCCGTCCTGGGGGAAGCTTCTTATTAGGGAAAAATCTCCCAGTTCTGACATTCCCATCTGCATTATCAAGTGTTAGAAGAAATATAAACAAATTGTAATGAAATTGGATTTGGGCTGTGTTGGGTAGAGTTGGGCTGTTTTGGGCAGAAATGGGTTCAATTACAATTGTCAAGTACAATTACACAGCATTGTAAAATCTCAGTTACAATTACATCTCTTCATAAAAAAATCAATTACTATTACCTATAAATGTATAATTTCATCAAAATCAATCACAGCCACAGTTTTTTTCTAAAAATAGTTTATAATTACACTGTAGTTGTAATTATGCAGTTACAACTACAATTGATTGAACCAGTTCCTGCTGACACTATCAATAGGAACTTGTCAGTGTCACTTCAGTGTTTGTGTCTGTCACTGGACAATATGAGATGACCAGTGTCTGGGTGTCACTGGATGTCTGCCATATATATATGTATGTATGTATGTATGTATGTATGTATGTATGTATGTATGTATGTATGTATGTATGTATGTATGTATGTATGTATGTATGTATGTATGTATATATATATATATATATATGGCAGACATCCAGAGTGTATATATATATATATACAAACCTGATCTAATGTTTAGTCCTGTGTTTTCATCACTATGCTACACTACAAGTCTTGTAATAGAGTGTTCACAGAGATGTGTGGAGTTGTTATGGGGAGGTGTGGCAGAGTATCAAGCTCCCATATCCCACCTGTTTTGGAGGCCAACCTCCCACAATTTTTTAGAATCCATATTCCACCTCCCACCTATTTTTGAGGCCAACCTCCTACCAATCCTGCCACGACGAACCTCCTACCTCCTGCCACGACCAACCTCCCACTTCCTACCATGACCAACCTCCCACCTCCTGCCACGACCAACCTCCCACCTCCTGCCATGACCAACCTCCCACTTCCTGCCATGACCAACCTCCCACCTGCCACGACCAACCTCCCACCTCCTGCCACGACCAACCTCCCACCTCCTGCCACAACCAACCTCCCACCTCCTGCCACGACCAACTTCCCACCTCCTGCCATGACCAACCTCCCACCTCCTGCCACGACCAACCTCCCAACTCCTGCCACGACCAACTTCCGACCTCCTGCCACGACCAACCTCCCACCTCCTGCCACGACCAACCTCCTACGTCCTGCCACAACCAACCTCCCACCTCCTGCCACGACCAACCCCTGCCACGACCAACCTCCCACCTCCTGCCACGACCAACCTCCCACCTCCTGCCACGACCAACCTCCCACCTCCTGCCACGACCAACCTCCCACCTCCTGCCATCCCCTCTCATTACACGTAAAAAATCTGAACTGTATTGTTCACTTGGAAACTTATTTAGTTTGCTGGTGTAGTATTAAGATTCTTGCACCAAAATCAAAGGCCCCCTTGACTTTGGGATAAGATTTTTATACTTAATTTGCATACTGCACTGACTAATGTCCCTTCACACATTCCTGGCACCCCATTTCCGAGATTTGCCCCGTTCCGATATTCTAAATACGTCACTGAATTTTATACACAGGATATTTGCATACTAAACATATGTTAATGGGGCATTTGTTGACATGTCAGAAAGTGTACACGATTATTTTGTAGAAAAATTTTTTTTTAAGTGGTGAGTGTATTGGGCTGTACTAAGTAGGCCTACCCTGCTTGCACATGTTGTGTTAAACACCAAATCACTGTTTTGTTAGAAAAATACCTAGCTAACTTAGACGATATATAAAGCATGAAATAGTACAAATTTAATCATGTTTTTAAATAATTTTATTTTTCAAGACATTATGGTTGTTACTTCCCAAGTTCATCTTTTGAAAAGTTATAAGTGGTTTTAGCAGTTGGGGACCAAACGCAACACCATCGTGACACACATATCTAAAATGATTGTTGACAACCAGCGAGCCGGTTGTCATGGCAATGTGATGTCACACTTCACTGCTCTCTTGCAGGAGCAGAGTGACATCATGAGTTCTCCCTCGCTTTTCTAAGACATATTAAAGTTCAGATGTCATACATGAGTGAACACAGACACACATTAAAGTGAACACTCATCAGATGTAGCCACACCCTCGCACCGGCTCAGTCAACGATGAAAACGAAACGTTTTTCTGATTGAAAATCATGTTATTTTGGGAGAACGGCACACGTTGGAGTAACTCTCAATTACCTGACTGCAGTACTGAATCCTCTAAATCTGTTGCTGTCTGATGAGCACCTCTAGCTACTAACCACAGCAAATACGACCATTTTACATTGCTAGAAAAGGGTAAATATTACGGGCAGATTCAGTAGTCAAGGTATCGCAGTAATATTCAGGCAGCAGGTGACAAAGTACAAAGGGTATAATGGAAAAAATATTTGCCTCATCATATTTTTAATGTAGGTATTAAAGTGATAAAACCGATTTGGGTTTGTGTTAGATGAAAGGCTTGGGTTAACGTTAGAGAATCCAAACTGGTTGATTGAACAAACTATTTCAATGAATAAACTGTGTCTGATGAATAATGAAAATCACATCAGTAGTGTTCGATATATATTGCATTATATATATATATATATATATATATATATATATATATATATATATATATATATATATAGATAGATAGATATTACAATTTTGGGGTTAAATTAATTTCTATATATCATGTATAATAATGGTACTTAGTGTAGTGTGAGTGGTCAACAGATTGCTCTGAAATGTGAACATCAACCCTTAAATTTTTAGCCAATATACAATGTTGTTTGAGAAAATGATTTTTTCCAAAAAAAATTACTAATCTATTAGGTATATATATATTCATGACACCAAGCATTGAAAATACCATTCAAGGACTTTCAAGGACATTTACCATTCAACGATGCAGCAACAGACATCCTTTCAGGAGGTGTTGAAAAGTCATCATCCCAGCTGTCATTATATTTAATTTATCACCGGTGCTTGTGACAAAGCTCTAGATGACAGAGACAGAGATTATGGGATGACACAATGTGCAGTCCCAGCTGACTGCTCAGGCATCTGGGATGAAGGCAACATTATGACCCCACTAAATGACACATGATCGATTGATTCAATTTTTTTATACCCTTATGTTGTAAGAAGCCACAACTGGTTATTAGTAACGATGGGCTCATGACATTATACATCTTGGGAAATCTTGAGGAGAACACGGGATTGAATTTGGTGGATTTTATATTTGTCTAAAGCGTGGAATATTGATCGGATAAGTATTATTATAGCGTGTATATTAAACATAAACTTAGTCAATAGTTGCTATTAAAATTTAGCTATAGGAGTAATTTAGGGTAGTTTATATCGTAGGTCTCCGAGGACTCGGTAGCGCGAGCGATAATTAAGGGTTGTTGTTTTCAGTTGATTGGGTACATAATACGAGACATAATATCATTGTAAATAATTTAGTACATATTAAATATTGAAAACCTGAATATTTTGTTTTAGCAACATTTATTGTTAAAAGTTAGCCGTAGGTAGTAATTCAGTGTTACTTTAAATAAGGTCACTGAAATTTCGTTAGCGCGAGCGATATTACGTTTTGTTAGTCAGCTGTTACATAGAAAGTAAGTTGCAAGGCAGTAGCTGTAAATTTAATTAAGACATAAGTAACATACTATAAAGTGTGTATTACAACACAAAAACAGTCTTTGTGAAGACTACCTAGTATAAATTGATTATAAACGGATTATAAACAAATACAAATTTAATTTCTAACATGGCGCCGTGCAAACGCCAAGTAAAGGCAAAACGTAATTTCATATGTTCTAGCTGCGACAGCTGGATAGACTTTGCAAAGTCCGGGTGTGTAAATTCGTGGGCGGAGGTGCAGGCGGATGATTTCCATTTCGTGTGTAGGGGGGGTACTACAGTGAAATATCTGCAGGAGCAGGTGATTGAGCTAAGGCATATGATTTTGATGATGACAGGGCAGGGTGAGACAGAAGTGAACAGAGGTGGTGAGAATGATGAGAGCAGAGGTGGTGAGACCGAGGAGAGCAGAGGTGGTGAGACCGAGGAGAGCAGAGGTGGTGAGACCGAGGAGAGCAGAGGTGGTATGACCGAGGAGAACAAGGAAAGCTGGTAAGAAGAAGAAAGATGACAGAAGGCAAAGAATGCAACAAAAGAGAGGTAAGCGGGTGAGTGGAGAGGGATTGCCAGGTGGTAAGACGGTAAAGGTTGATGATAGGAGAGAAAGGGGGCATACTAGTAGTGTGCAACAGGAAAGGAGCTTTGCCGATGTAGTATCACAGGGGAAAGCGAGGAAAGCCCGGGTATTTATGGGGGATTCCATCATTAGGAAAGTGGATAAAATTGTAAATAGAGGAGATGACATAACAGTATGCCTACCAGGGGCAAAAGTAGAGGATATAGCAGAGAAGGCAGGACAGGTCATGGGTGGTGGCACGGGAGGTGCTGTTCTCGTGCATGTGGGAATGAACAATGCAGATAAGGAGAGAACGTCAGCCATCATTGGTAAGTACAGGAGGTTGATCAAGACACTTAAAGAGGCACGAGTTGGGCAGATCGTATTGTCGGGGATATTACCAACAATGGGAGGCAGGGGTGAGGAATATAGGAACTGTAGAAGGATGGCGATCAACACACAGGTACAGAAGGTATGTATGGAGGAGGGAGTAGGCTTCGTAGACATGTGGTTAAACTTTGTGGGAAGAGGTGACTTTTTCATGAGAGATGGACTTCATCTGACAGGGAAGGGCGCTGCAGTTCTTGCGTGTTAGTTTGTCAGAGTTGTCGACGAGGGCACAGGTACCATAGATTATTTAAACTAGATGCGCAGGGGGAACTGACAGAGAAAACTCAAAGGAGTACTACTACAAATACACATCCAAAGAAATGTTCATCAATAATTTCAGACAATGAACTTAAATGTGTATGCGTAAATGCCAGGAGCATAGTAAATAAAAAAGTGAGTTAGACATTATGGTAGCAGATATTGATCCTCATGTAATAGGCATCACAGAATCATGGGCAAATGAAGATATAATAGATGCTGAGATATCACTG
Source organism: Lamellibrachia satsuma (assembly GCA_033239005.1). Taxonomy (NCBI): domain Eukaryota; kingdom Metazoa; phylum Annelida; class Polychaeta; order Sabellida; family Siboglinidae; genus Lamellibrachia; species Lamellibrachia satsuma. Next base: position 8,134,512 of record BSQZ01000021.1, on the reverse strand, counting down.
ACAGGCTATGTAATGTTTAGGAAGGATAGACGAGAAAGAAGGGGAGGTGGAGTAATTTTGTATATTAAAGAATCTATCCAAGCATATGAAATTACACTGAAAAGTGAAGCAGATAGTGTGGAAGCAATTTGGTGTAACATAGTTACCAGGAACTCAACATTTACAATAGGAGTAGTTTATCGTAGTCCTAACATAGGACAAGAGGAAGATGTAAAATTACAAAAGGCGATAAGGGAGGTGAGCAAGGGAGAATTTGTTATAATGGGTGATTTTAACCATGGCCATATACAATGGGAATCATTAGAGAGTGCTGGAGGTGACGACCATCAGTTTCTACTTCTAACACAGGATTGTTTCCTTACTCAACATGTCTTGGAACCAACCAGAGGTGGGAATGTGTTAGATTTAATTTTGTCTTCTCAAAATGAATTAGTTGACAATGTTAAAGTACACGAACCTTTGGGTTCAAGTAACCATAACCAAATCCATTTTAATATAAAAGTAAAAACAGGGAATACATATAAAAAACAATGGAGGAGGAACTTCAACAAAGGCAGATATAAAGTGATGAGAACATATCTAGCAAATATAGATTGGAATAATTTGCTGAAGAACAAGACAGCAACAGAATGCTGGACTTGTTTAAAATATGAGATTGAGGGCATTATTGAGAAATTTATTCCATTAAGAAAACAAGGGAAAAGATCCAGGAAAAAACACCTGTCAAAAGAAGCTATTAGAAAAATTGCTCACAAACAGATGCTGTGGAAGGTCTATAAACACACTGGAAATGTAGAAGACTACACCAACTACAAAGAGGCACTTAACCTAGCTACTACTGAAATTAGAAAATCTAAAAGAACCTTTGAACAAAAATTGGCAGGTAATATAAAAAATGACAGCAAGAGTTTCTATGCTTATGTAAGGAGTAAACAGAAAGTTCGAGATAAGGTCGGACCACTGGAAAGCAACAGTGAAAACATAATTTCAGATGGGTTCCAAATGGCAGAGGTCCTGAATGAGTATTTCAGCTCAGTTTTTACCACAGAAGATATCAGCTCACTTCCAGTTCCATTGACTAAATTTGAGGGCAATACATCAGAATATTTAGGGCAGTTATTTGTAACTCCTGAAATGATAGCAAAGAAAATTAAGAAGATGAAAGATAATAAATCACCTGGAGTTGATGGGATACCACCAAAACTGCTAAAGGAAATTGTTGATCAAATTAGTACACCACTTGCAAACTTATTTAACTTGTTACTAGAAGAAGGAATAGTTCCTTCAGAATGGAAAGAAGCAAACATTACGCCGTTGTTTAAGAAGGGATCGAGGAAGAAGCCAGAAAATTACAGACCAGTGAGTTTAACATCAGTTGTATGTAAATTACTCGAAACATTAATTAGAGACCACATGGTGGAATTCCTCATAAAACATAAATTAATAAATACATCTCAACATGGATTCCTAAAAGCAAGGTCATGTCTAACCAATCTCTTATGTTTTTTAGAAGAAATTACAAAGTGGGTAGATCATGGGTCACCAGTGGATGTTGTCTACTTAGATTTTCAGAAAGCTTTTGATAAAGTGTCACATCAAAGATTGTTACTTAAACTAAAAGCCCATGGTATAGGCAATGATGTAATCAGCTGGATAGAAAAGTGGCTTACACACAGAAGACAGAGAGTAATAGTAGATGGTAAGATTTCAAACTGGAAATCTGTTTTGAGTGGGGTACCACAGGGATCAGTGTTAGGCCTTATACTGTTTTTAATATACATAAATGATTTGGAGGATGACATATCTAGCAAAGTACTCAAATTTGCAGATGACAAAAGTATTCAGAAAGGTTACTAATGATACAGATAAACAAAGTTTACAGGATGATCTAGAAAAATTAGTTAAATGGTCAGAAAAATGGCAAATGTTATTCAATTTTGGGAAGTGTAAAAGTATACACATAGGACATGGAAATATGGACGAGGAATATAAAATGGGGGATGCTGTACTAGGTAGAACCACACAAGAAAAGGATTTAGGAGTAACATTTAATGCTGACATGAAAGTTTCAGAGCAATGTGGGATTGCTGCTTCGAAAGGAAATCAAATTCTAGGCCTAATTAGGAGAACTATCACGTATAAGGAGAAACATCTAATTGTACCCCTGTACAAAGCAATAGTTAGACCACATTTGGAATATTGTATTCAAGCATGGAGGCCATATCGTAAAAAAGACATAGATAAGCTAGAAAGAATACAACGAAGAGCAACTAAGATGATTCCAGAATTAAGAGACTTTAGTTACGAAAGTCGCTTATTACAATGTGGTTTGACAACACTAGAGACCAGGAGACTAAGAGGAGACCAAATAGAAGTGTTTAAAATAATGAACGGTTATGAGGATGTTGATAGGAATATGTTCTTCAAACTTAAAGAAGGCAGTAGAACCAGAGGACACAAAGCAGCATTAGTTAAGGAGCAGTGTAGGTTGGACATGAGAAAGTACTCATTCTCACAGAGGGTGATAAATGAATGGAACAAACTGCCAAATGATTGTGTTAATGCTAGTAGTGTGAATATGTTTAAAAATAGAATTGACAGATATCTGATAAGGGCAGGCTACACATAGATGAGAAAATTGTTGGACTCTCGATAAGCCAATGGCTTCCTTGTCCACTTGCCATCTGGAACTTGTTGTTCGAGATGGCAATCTTGTTAAATCTTGTTGACATCAAACATTGAAAATACAATTCAAGCTCTTTTAAGGATGTTTATCCATTCAGGAGGTGTTAAAAATTCATCATCCCAACTGTCATTATCTTTAATTTATCACCGGTGCTTGTGACAAAGCTCTAGATGACAGAGACAGAGATTATGGGATGACACAATGTGCAGTCCCAGCTGACTGCTCATGCATCTGGGATGAAAGCAACATTATGACCCCACTAAATGACACATGATCGATTGATTCAATTTTTTTATACCCTTATGTTGTAAGAAGCCACAACTGGCTATTAGTAACGATGGGTTCATGACATCAAACATTGAAAATACCATTCAAGCTCTTTTAAGGATGTTTATCCATTCAGGAGGTGTTGAAAATTCATCATCCCAACTGTCATTATCTTTAATTTATCACCCATGCTTGTGACAAAGCTCTAGATGACAGAGACAGAGATTATGGGATGACACAATGTGCAGTCCCAGCTGACTGCTCATGCATCTGGGATGAAGGCAACATTATGACCCCACTAAATGACGCATGATGATTGATTCACTTTTTTGATACCCTTATGTTGTAAGAAGCCACAATTGGCTATTAACGATGGGTTCTTGTATGTCTTGACATACTTGAATTAAGCACTTGACGTAATTCTGTTCACCCTCTGGTGGAGCATATGCCATCAAAGACGCAGATTTTAGCTTGCGCTTCCACTTCTTCCCATTTATATTCTGCTTTTGACATCTCTGCTTCTACTTCCCCATGCCAGGTGTTTCTTGGCCTTCCCCTTTTCCCTTTGTCCTGAGGGTTCCATGTGAGTGCCTGTCTCGTAATGTGTTGTGTTGGCTTCCTGAGAGTAGGTCCTATCCAGCTCCACGTCTTTCTTCTAATTTGATGTTCAAATGGTTCTTGGTTTGTTCTTTCCCATAATGCTTCATTGCTAACCCATAGTGCTTCATTGCTAACCCATAGTGCTTCATTGCTAACCCATAGTGCTTCATTGCTAACCCACAGTGCTTCATTGATAACCCACAGTTCTTCATTGATAACCCATAGTGCTTCATTGATAACCCATAGTGCTTCATTGATAACCCACAGTGCTTCATTGATAACCCATAGTGCTTCATTGATAACCCACAGTGCTTCATTGATAACCCATAGTGCTTCATTGACAACCCATAGTGCTTCATTGATAACCCACAGTGCTTCATTGATAACCCATAGTGCTTAATTGCTAACCCACAGTACTTCATTGCTAACCCATAGTGCTTCATTGCTAACCCATAGTGCTTCATTGCTAACCCACAGTGCTTCATTGCTAACCCACAGTGCTTCATTGCTAACCCACAGTGCTTCATTGATAACCCACAGTGCTTCATTGATAACCCACAGTGCTTAATTGCTAACCCACAGTGCTTCATTGATAACCCACAGTGCTTCATTGCTAACCCACAATGCTTCATTGCTAACCCACAGTGCTTCATTGATAACCCACAGTGCTTCATTGCTAACCCACAGTGCTTCATTGCTAACCCACAGTGCTTCATTGCTAACCCACAGTGCTTCATTGCTAACCCACAGAGCTTCATTGATAACCCATAGTGCTTCATTGCTAACCCACAGTGCTTCATTGCTAACCCATGGTGCTTCATTGCTAACCCACAGTGCTTCATTGCTAACCCACAGTGCTTCATTGCTAACCCATAGTGCTTAATTGCTAACCCATAGTGCTTCATTGCTAACCCATGGTGCTTAATTGCTAACCCATGGTGCTTCATTGCTAACCCATAGTGCTTAATTGCTAACCCATAGTGCTTAATTGCTAACCCATAGTGCTTCATTGCTAACCCATAGTGCTTAATTGCTAACCCATGGTGCTTCATTGCTAACCCATAGTGCTTCATTGCTAACCCATAGTGCTTCATTACTAACCCATGGTGCTTCATTGTTAACCCATGGTGCTTCATTGCTAACCCATAGTGCTTCATTGCTAACCCATAGTGCTTAATTGCTAACCCATAGTGCTTAATTGCTAACCCATGGTGATTCATTGCTAACCCATAGTGCTTCATTGCTAACCCACAGTGCTTCATTGCTAACCCACAGTGCTTCATAGCTAACCCATAGTGCTTCATTGATAACCCATAGTGCTTCATTGTTAACCCACAGTGCTTCATTGCTAACCCACAGTGCTTCATTGCTAACCCATGGTGATTCATTGCTAACCCATGGTGCTTCATTGCTAACCCATAGTGCTTCATTGCTAACCCATAGTGCTTCATTGCTAACCCATGGTGCTTCATTGCTAACCCATAGTGCTTAATTGCTAACCCATGGTGATTCATTGCTAACCCATAGTGCTTCAATGCTAACCCATAGTGCTTCATTGCTAACCCATAGTGCTTCATTGCTAACCCATGGTGATTCATTGCTAACCCATAGTGCTTCATTGCTAACCCATAGTGCTTCATTGCTAACCCATAGTGCTTCATTGCTAACCCATAGTGCTTCATTGCTAACACATAGTGCTTCATTGCTAACACATAGTGCTTCATTGCTAACCCATAGTGCTTCATTGCTAACCCATAGTGCTTCATTGCTAACCCATAGTGCTTCATTGCTAACACATAGTGCTTCATTGCTAACCCATAGTGCTTCATTGCTAACCCATAGTGCTTCACTGCTAATTGTTTCTGGCCACCATATCCTTAGAATTCTTCTTAGACATTTATTTACAAAAGTTTGGATCTTCTGTAGCATGAATGTTATGGGTTTTAGACTTTGGTGCAGCACCAAGTGTATTTATAGAACTGTACGGAGCGTATAACAAAAAGCATTTTCCATTTCCCTGTGTGGAGTATTTAACAGACATCAGGTAAAAGAGTCCTATAGTGAACGAAATTGCCAAAGCTGCTACTGCCCCACTTGAACCAATACTGATATGCCACAGTGACAATGTTATATTTGAATGTTTATGATGGATATGTTTTGCTTTATGAGCAGTCTAACCTCGTCGTAAAGTTAGTTTTTAAGAGCTTTTCTGTGAGCATTTTTATGATTTATTCTTAGTGAAATGCAATTTTCAGTTTCGATCACAGCTAAGGAGCGAAATCATTTTTTAAGAGCGAAATTGTGCTTAAGAGCTCATAAGAATGTTAGTGAAATGGTACCGTGACACGGGTCACATGAGGTAGGATGGCTCATTGCAATGTCATAGATTAGCCATTTCAGAGGCTAAACTTTGCATTCGGCAACAAAACGAGACACAACCCCCAATGAGATTTGTGACAATGAGATTTGTGACAATGATTCTTCCTTTATTGAAGACCGTCACATTTTGGAAAATTAAAAATATCAGCCTGCTCCTAGAAAAGGACTTAAACACTGTTTTAGCTCATTGCGCACAGAGCATAAAGCAGTCTGTGAATATATGTGTCCTCCATTCCATTTATTTAAAAAATCTGTGTCTTCAGTTGTATCCATAATGTAATCCTAGGTACACTTTTATACTAAAACTTTATATTGATTTTCTAAGCGCCACTTTTAAACCGACCCTTAATAGCATTTAAAAGCCAGCAATATTTATAATTGTTTCATATTTTGATATTCCTTGATCAGCATGTTGAACAAATGCATTTAAAAATTTAAATAGTATTAATTATGTTGTACACTGTTGGGGACCGATCATTATTTCTTTTTCCACAGGCAATCATGTTAACTTCTATACTTTTATTTGCAACGTAACGATTTATGTGTTTAAGAAAATCAACATAGGAGATGCTCCCTGTCATATGTGACAAGACGATTTTGTCCACATGTAAGGGATCCTTCCATCACTGACATACCCACATGCTGCCAAATGTAATGCTCTGAGCTGCATAACTGTGACTATGCCCATTTCCCTGTTCAAAACATTTTTGGGAGCACAACATTACAAAAAGGGCACCCGTCTCAAAATCACTTGCACTTTATTCGTACGAGATGAACCCAGAAATAAAATAATGACTTATCCCCGGCCTATATGAGTGCTGTGCAGTCTCACCACCAACGGAAACATACAGAACTAGTAAAGTTGCCCGGGTGTTGCACGGGGAGAAAAGAAAGCCACTACAAGAGCTTATGACTCCTTGCACTACCCAGTCACTTATGACTCCTTGCACTACCCAGTCACTTATGACTCCTTGCCCTACCCAGTCACTTATGACTCCTTGCACCACCCAGTCACTTATGACTCCTTGCACCACCCAGTCACTTATGACTCCTTGCACTACCCAGTCACTTATGACTCCTTGCACCACCCAGTCACTTATGACTCCTTGCACTACCCAGTCACTTATGACTCCTTGCACTACCCAGTCACTTATGACTCCTTGCACTACCCAGTCACTTACGACTCCTTGCACTCCCCAGGCAAGTTTTGGTTGGAATGCAATGAAACTTTGTGCCCAACTGTCAGTGTCAAGAAGTGTCTGTATGAAGGAACTTACTTGAATGTTTGACGTTGATCACGTAACTCAAAACAATTATAGAAAACACACATAGCACTACCAATAATTGTATGTAACTATGAACTGCTATTGTCTTGAATTATGTAATCTACATCAAATTTCCACATTTTTAATATCCCCACCTCTGGGGAATTTTACATTTTTTTAATACCTTCCCCATGGACCCCCAGGCATGACTACAAAATTTCAGCCCCATACATGCAAAACTGACGGAGATATGAGGGAACAGACAGACAGAGTCACAAACTATTTAATAGCATAGATGCAGCCACGAAGGTCTATAAAAGCAACACCATGATAAATCGGTATTGCGGATGGATGCAGTGCCAATTTATTAGTTCCCATGATATCACATCATCAATTATGCTTTGTTTCCAGTGGAAAACATTGTCTTGGACCAACATGTATTTATCTCAGCAGACATTTATCACTAAAAATCAATGTCTGCTGCATGCAAAGTAGTAATAGGCTTTGAGACAAAGTTCACTTGCAATCTACAAGATATAGACCAAGTAATGTGATACAAATCATGTCACTAAGTAGAAACATTAATTACTGTCCATGTGGACGTGAGGTACCAAGTGCTACCAAGCACAGACATCAGTTGAATTGATGAGTTGAAATAGGGCCCAACTCCACTGGGTAACATTTCAGGAAAGCAAGCAAACTTCCCTTCATATTTTTATATGAAATTGTATCAACACACGTTGTGTCTGTATGCCCAGTGGGGCATGATAGCATCAGGCCTCGACATTAACACTGGACCGATGGCCTGGCGCTTTTTTGGGATTGTCAGGCCAGTTTGGGCCATAAGTTTCCGTATTTTACTGGCCCGGTGGGCCAACATAGTTTCAGATTGTTCACAGGTCATCGTTTCAATTGCTTGTCCTTGTCAACCACCCCGACGCTACAATTAAACACAATTTTTATCTATTTTGTGTTGTCGCTTCGTACAGCTGCCATCTTGTTTTGATATGTACGAGCCTCACAAAAAAGACATTTTGTGAATTGCGGACGCCTATATTTTATTAGGGTTGCGCCGTGTTACCAGTATAATATCGGTATATCGCAGAGTTTTTCTTCTGCGCGATACATATCAGCTATCGTGATATGCCTTCGACGTACCAATTTCATATAAATCAACTGGTTCACAGACTGTCCGCTAGGTGTGACGACAGCACCTAACATACATTCCAGGACCCGATAGGGCGCAGACAGCTAAATTTACCATAACTTTGTACTTCAGTCCAAAAATTTATATTCAAAAGAAATAAACCCAATTGTAGCAACACTAAGTACCATTATACATAATATAAAAAAATTTAACCCCAAAAATGTAATATCTATATTATGCAATATCTCTAAAACTACTGATCTGATTTTTATAAACTTTTCACTATGTCCTTTTCATCAGACATAGTTTATTGTAACAGTCATAGTTATATACAGTGTCAGGTCTGGTTCGTATTTTCGAGTATAACTAGCTGTAACTTGATACGCACGCGGCGGCATCATTCGTCGTCAAAACGCGACCTGCTGCGCCTGCGGCTTCGACAGAGGGCATATGATTATCAAACAATTCTTGCAGCAACATTGTCGGCCATATGAAATACTGACTGAAAGCATGACAGTAAATCACCAACGTCAAAATAAATAATGGCCAAACTCGCATCCTTTGACTTGTAATGCAATGTATTGCAAAAAAATAGTGGTTTTTTATCAATAAAAAACATTTTGGGCCAGTAACTTTTTGGGGGGGCCAGTAACTTTTAACATCTACTGGCCTGATGGGACACTGGGTACAAAATCTTAATGTCAAAGCCTGAGCATACCAGTTAGAAGGCCAGACTCTCAATCCTGAGAACCCGATTTCAAATCCCACTGCGGTCACTTCGAACCTTTGGCAAGTTTGATCACCCCACGTTGCCACTGTTCACTCAGCTGTATAAATGAGTACCTGGCAATACAGACAGTGGTGGATATGTGAACAAATACTCTTCGCGCAGTAATTGCAGTGTGGCTGAATGCTTCCCAGAAAAGTTTAAATGGCCTTGGAATGAACAGGTCTGCTAGGGGGTGAAGTGTAAAGCGCTTTGAGCAGTCCTAAGGACTGGGTACCACGCTATATAAGAACTCACCTTTTTTATGTTGGTCCTGTTGAGAAATTTATCTATGCCAAATTTCAAACTTGTGAGTGCAGGGATCGATCTGGGCAGTGGCTTTGCGTCATTGACGCATCATATTTTTAAAAGCCGCATTGTTTTTTGCAGCATGTGCCCTAGTGACGCATATGTAATACCAATGTTTTTATCTGAGAAAATTAAAGTGCAATCGGCGTTTGACCACAAACACGCATGTTGCGATTTTGGTACCACACGATTAATATTTTATCCACTTCGGTGGTATGTCATTTATCCACTAGGGTGGTACGTCATTTGTCCGTTAAGAGGAACATATAGTCCTCCCCTAATTTGTTGCTTATCAAGCCACATGCCGTAATGATGCCGCCCCAAAAAAGACCCATTCCCCTACCTTCACAAGGTAACTTAGTTGGATGGGCTAGAAAGAGACAAACAATAGCTCTGATTGTTGCTGCTGAAACAATTACGAAAACTGACAACATGCCCAAGATTGCTGAGACCGGTGACACTGGGGACGTCGTTGGCGACATCGACAACCGAAGCACCGCCTGTTTTTGTTAAGTCATTTCAAACAGTAGTGGCATGACCATGAAATGTAGGACAGACTCAGTAACTTGTTTTGTTACATTACAGATTTTAAAATAAACTAGTGTTCTCTGTACATGTTGTTGATATTACTGGTAATATATTAAATATATCCAGAGACTTTCTAGTGTTTAGTTTTTTAGCAGAAGTAAAAACTGTCTAATATTTAGATAGCTTACATCTCATATTTCAGTCAGAACAAACTATTAAGCAAGCAAACTAAAATATACTGAATGTAATAAAAAAACTACAAACATGATTACAGGCCTAATATGAAATTAACTGTGATGGTCACAATTACCACGTTATACAAAGTGACCATGTTATGCAAATTAATTGCACTTTTATTAAATTAATATGGGGCACATAACATTTCAAAAAGGCACATAGTTTTGCCTCTGATGTGCCCAAAGGGCACATGTATGTCTTTTTCCAGATCGATCCCTGTGAGTGAAATAGCTTTGTGAATTAACATGAAATTAATTCAACCTGGCGACATGTGGCATGTATGCTTATGCATACACGCAACATGCATGACACGATCTTGTAATGCAAGCGCATGGTGTAGTCTAGACACATATTGTGCATGTCCCAGCTTTGAATCTTACTAATGTCACAGATACACTAACAAATCTAATAAGGCACCGGCACGCAAGTGACAAATATTATGAGACATGCAACGACACTAAATACAGACACAGTTCAGTGACATGTCCTGTTGTCAACACTCATGCATTACCAATACGGTGACAGAGACTACAATCTCATGTGATCAATGAATATAATATCATGATCCAATGATCTGTTATTCTGTATTGATTAGATATAAGAATATGATACAGTGTCTACTTATTGCGTGCAGCTAAGAGTATGACTTAGACAAGGTTTTATTTTATAATATTAAATAAAACTATTAAATAAATTTAATTAAAATATTAAATAAAAATGCATGACCGTTGTGCCCTTCTCACTGTTACGGATCTGCTGCCCAAAACGCTCTGGATATGCCTCTGAAGTGTTTTACACAGGGTATTATTTCTGGTTGCTATGACGATACTAGATGTTCTGAATTTTTACTGGCCAATTATCATGTTCTAGATACAGTATAAATTCAATTTGTGGATCCAGCTTTCACATTCTTGTTTGATAATCAAACATACCATCAAGTTCTAGCAACAAAGAACAATAAGTTGTTACACTACATAACAAAAACATAATAACACCAATTCCATATCAAAATAAAAATATCTTAATAGAGCAACCGTAGACAAACTTAAGTAATTTATGTATATTATGATACATAATGGCAAACAAATACAACATGTGCAAAATATTATATTTTATTGATTATTTGGAGTGAATAATTTCAGTTAAAAAGCTACATGTAACTGAAAAAGCAATTAATGAACTTCTATAGCGCCTATATCCTCAGGAACACGAGCTCAGGGACAATTGAAAAGTAATTGAAAATCAATCAACTGCATTTTCACTGATTCCAATTACTTTTAAAAACAAAACACCAATTCCAGTTACACTTCTGGAATTGGAAATGGCAGCTCAATTCCAAATACAATGTAATTAACCCCGAGTCAGCCGGCATAACCAAAAACCTGTCCAAAATAAAACAGATATGAAACGTATCATTAATAAATTACATATTTAGTGAATTTGTTATACAAGAAATTTAAGTGAGCTACTGACAAAGATAACTTGCCAAAAGATATCCTAGTTATTGGGACAACGTTCAATTCTACCTTTGTTCTGACGTATCCACTAGGGCTGATGATAAAATATCACTACTGAATTACTAAGCAGAACAGCAGTGCACAAAAGTAATTTATCCACAGAGATTCAAGTCACCATGACTAATTACTATGCCATGGGGAAATCTTTGGCAACATTTAATTAGTGACATTTAATTAGTGACATTTAATGGGAAGGCAGTAATGCCTGTCAAGTGGGCCAGACATCAATCTGAAGTACCTGGTAGGCCTATCCAGTTCCTTTGTCTGTGTCTATGATATAGCTGTGTGTAAATGACATGCTTGTGTGTCAAAGACATGTCTGTGTGTTGATGACATGCCTGCGTCAGATGACATGTATGTGTGTCGATGACACGTCTGTACGCAAGTGTCATAGTGCAAATGTACATCTTGATTAATCTAAATTGTCACTAATCAACACCAGTCTCTCAGTTTAGATGAACAATTTGGTGATACTTCAACGTCACTGTCACATATTTTGCACAAATATTGTGACACATCAATCAATAAAAATTTATCCAGTGTTACTGCACATATGAGGCTGTAAGTCCACAAATGTTTACACATTTACTCCCTCTATAAGATCCTTTACTTCCCCTGGCATCTACAACATATAGAAGAAACCTTGGCTTTTAGTGTCTAATCTGAAAGATATATATCCAACTTCCATCCAATATGTCAGATGCTAGGCAAGTCAGCAAGTTGTATTGTGAAATAGCTAAGTTGGCCATTTTTTTAACCCACTAGTTCTTGCTCAAGAGGCAAGCACCAAACCATTTAGCTAATGTTTTTACATTGTTTAGCGTCAGTTTCCTTTTTAATATGAAAGGTTACACTCCCTCATGTGTGACTTCCCATCCCTGAAATATGACTGCTTTCTGTTTTACTGTACAGATTTTTTGTGGAGGTTTATTTTCACAGATTTGCTCTAGTAAAACCTAGTATGAACTGGGCTGTTGCATCATCTCAAGTGGGAGGGGATGTTTTGCGATTTTGTGGAAACCACAATAATCATGAACTTTTAAACATTTAAGCTGCACAGTTTGGCAAGTAGAATTGTTAAGATTTCTTTTATTCATGACCACAACATTCTTTGAGACACCTTGCCATCACAACAAAGATACCCAGACACATTTCCTGTCCACAATCCAAAAGCAGAGAGATAATATTTAAATTACGGCATTACCTACTGGCATATTCACTAGGCAACCTACAAAGTAGATGGTGTAAACCAATAGGAACTAGAGAACACCTGGCTAAAAAGTGTCATAAAAAGACAGAGAAAGAAAGTTTCTGGTCTCTGGTTTGTACACCTGTATCAGTTCCACAGGCCTGCATCTGGCTTGTACACCTGTATCAGTGCCACAGGCCTGCATTGGTAGTTTGTTGTAAATTGTGTGTTTCAAGTTCTTGCGTGCATGCGTGCGTGCGTGCGTGCGTGCGTGCGTGCGTGCGGGCGTGCGTGCGTGCGTGCGTGCGTGCGCGCATCATTACCTACTGGCATTATCTACTGGCATATTCACTAGGCAACAAAAATAACTAGTACCTGATACATAAATTGCCTAAACAAGTACATGAGAAATAAACACTGTGAACATGTGAAAGCAGACTGCTGGCAACCTACAAAGCAGACTGCTGGCAACCTACAAAGCAGACCGCTGGCAACCTACAAAGCAGACTGCTGGCAACCTACAAAGCAGACTGCTGGCAACCTACAAAGCAGATGGTGTAAACCAACAGAAACTAGAGAACAACTGGTTAAAAACTGTCAGAAAAAGAAAAAAAAGTTTCTGGTTTCTGGCTTGCCCACGTGTATCAGCAGTTCCACAGGCCTGCATTGGTAGTTTATTAAATTGTGTGTTTCAAGTTCTTGCGTGCGTGCGTGCGTGCGTGCGTGCGTGCGTGCGTGCGTGCGTGCGTGCGTGCGTGCGTGCGTGTGTGCATGCGTGCAGTCTGGTTCTGTGTCCAGGTGTCCAGATGTTTACTTTTTTGTCTTATTCCGAATGACTCATAAACATTGGACTTTGTAAAAAAATTAATAGAATAAAACATCTATTCATTTTAGGAATTTCCCATAAACAAAATCTGGACACTTTGTATGTGACTTTGTAGTAAGTGTGCATAATAATATTTCTTTCCCACATCCACAAAATTTGTATTTATGGCGATCGGGCATCAGCTTATTAGCGACAGTTGTAATTTTGCAAATGTTTAAGCCGGTTCCCATAATGCAATTAGCTGACAAAAACAACGAATACAAATCATGAATTAAACCTACCAGAACGACGGAGCGCGACCAGAATGCGCCATCAGTAAATCAATGGGAGGCATTCTTAACGTGCCACTTCTCATTAACTATTAATGATTTCATGTCCTAGAATGTTACCAAGTCTGTGGCATGGCATACTCAATGAATACTGCAGCTGATACTGGAAGGACAGGCTTTGTGAAGGCTTCCCAAGAAGTGGGAGATGATGCAAGATAAGGCCACTCTACGGGCTGATTCCTGCTGATTGGGCTGAGTCACACTGCGACTAAGAATAAGCTGCATGTGATTATATTTACACTGAGTGTGTTGGAAAGACAAGGACCAAGAAGATCTGTTCACAATCACATGCCAAATGTTTTGAAGATTTATTGAATAAATCTCAGTGTAACAATAAGCAAGAAGTTGAATTGCCCTCCTCTTTATCCCTCAAGTCCGGGGTGAGGCTGGCACCAATACCAGTCATTTTTTTCCTTCTTCCATCACTAATCCCGTTTCACTGCCGTCTCCACCACCCGTCTCCACTACCACCATCCCTCACCCTCATTCTCCCCTCCCCTCCCACTCCCCTCCCACTCAGACTAAATCTCTCTTCACGCAGTCCTCCCATCTCAGTCTCGGGTTTCCTCTTCTCCTTCTACCTGCACTCTGAGTGCATCCGCTCTCTTCATTAACCGTTTCCCTTCGATTCTTTCTACGTCTCCAGCCCACTTTAACCGACTCCTCACCAGCTTACTCCTGAAAGCCTCTTTCACACCCACCCCCTCCCTCAGCTCCTCCATTCCTTCCTTGTCTATTCTTTTCACTCCCGCAATTCTTCTCGCCCAGTTATTTTATGTATTTATGTCATGTCACCCTCTTGTTTACTTGTTTACTTATAGTTCACAAACTCAAATAAACCCTGTTAACCAGAGTCAAAAAATACACCAGTCTAAAGACATGGGCCACCCCAGGGACATATTGGGCCAAGGCCACCTTTGCTTAAATTTGACCCCCTCCCCGCGAGATCCTAGATAGCCACTGGCTACCCAACTATACTTCTGGATTGAGTAGGTCAAATCCCTCATATTACAGTCTTTATCAGTTTCGTGACAATCTAATCATTAAAATGTCTTCTTTTTAATCATTCATGGCACTTCAAGCGTGAACGACATATTTAATTACTAAAATTGCCTGTTCAGTAGTATGGATGACAGCAAAGTTTATATATAAATAAAACATAATTCGCATCTTAATCACGTTTGACAATTTCCACACCCAGTGTGTGGGAATTGTCAAATGTAATAAAAAATGTATGACAGTGACAGATTTCAACTTAATGTGGTAATTATCTGATTTTAATATAAAGTAAAATTGGTGCTTAGATATGTAACCATATGAAAGATTATGGTTGGGGCCATTTCTAATTTATTATCTTTTTTTAAAAATAAAAGCGAGTCGGTTATCTAGGTCGGGTCAGGTAAATGGAGAAAAATTTATTTCTTATTTTGCCATTTTTAAGTAAGCATGGTATTTTTTTATTCAGCCAATAATTAAATTAATTATTGTATTGTCTTTAACTGTTGAAAATCTACCAGTATTATACAGCCTAGAAACCACAGCGATGACAGAAAAACAACAAGAGAAAATCAAAGTTTGCAAAAGTAACTAGGTGAGAAGCTGGTGACACCAAAATATTCAGAACATTAAAAAACAAATCTGACTGTGAAATCTGACCAGCTCATTTAGATCATTTAAGTGAGCGGAGTAATAGATGGTTCAACACAGGTTAAGGCAAAGACAATCCAAAATTTCACTATACCATGACAACTGAAAACAATAATATGGTTATAACAGAAACTGTTCCAAGAGAAGGATTTAGGTGTCTGGAATCAAATAACTTTTAATGTGAGAAGCATTCAACGTTGTTTATAATACATATATTAGACCACATCTTGAATATTGTGTACCAGTCTGGTCATCTTATTATGCAAAAAATAGTTTAATGCTTGAGAAAGTGCAGCGCAGGGCAACAAAACTGGTAATAGGATTCAAGGAATTTACATATGAGGAAAGATAACTAACATGACTAAAACTAGATAATTTGTTTAACATTAATCTAAATAACCTCAGAAGCCACAGCAAAAAAAATTAAACAAACAACAATGTGTGAAGCTATGAAGATGCCGATTGTTCAGTTAAAGAGTGGCAGATGTGTGGAATTCATTGCCTGACAATATTATACTTGCACCCCCCACTAACATAAACAATATTATACTTGCACCCCCCACTAACATAAACAATATTATACTTGCACCCCCCACTAACATAAACAATATTATACTTGCACCCCCCACTAACATAAACAATATTATACTTGCACCCCCCACTAACATAAACAATATTATACTTGCACCCCCCACTAACATAAAAAAATAGAGTAGATACAAACTGGGTTAAGATATGGGCAAATTATAAAAGGCTTATCAGTAGCCTTACAAATGGCCATTACTTGTAAGTGTAAGCGTAAGAGAAGAATTGTAGGAATGAAAAGAATAGACAAGAATGGAGGAGCTGAGGGAGGAGCTGAGGGAGGAGCTGAGGGAGGAGCTGAGGGAGGAGGTGGATGTGAAGGAATGTAAGGGGAACAGTTGACGAAGACAGCGGATGTACTTAGAGTGGAGGGAAGGAGAAGAGGAAGACCGAGATGGGAGGACTGTGTGATGAGAGTTTTGGAGGGTGTGGGAGGGATAGTGGGAGTGGAGACAGGTGGTGGAGGTGGCAGTGAAATGGGATCAATAACGGAAGAAGAAAACAAATCAAGGACCAGCATCAATGCCAGCCTGACTTCAGGGACAAAGAGGAGAACCACATAGTAACATTTTGATAGAGTCCCTTGCATAATGATACTAAGAGTGAGAAATGAGAAATGAGCCTAGGAAATAATCACCATGTTTTAATGTGAACAAATCAGGAGGTGCAATGCATTACAACAAGCTACAAATTTGACAGTTCCTGCAATTACAAGAGACTATAAATTACTTTGTAATCACCAGTGCAGACAGGTTAGAGGACTTGCCAAGATGGCCAAGACATGAAATACAGCAAATGAGCAATATAGAAATGTTGTGGATTGTATCAGAGAGACTATAACAGTGACCAAGCAATACATCTTTTTATATATCACTATGCAGGTCAGGGCCTAATTTTATTCATTTATTTGCAATTTAATGTGTGTGTGTGTGTGTGTGTGTGTGTGTGTGTGTGTGTGTGTGTGTGTGTGTGTGTGTGTGTGTGTGTGTGTGTGTGTGTGTGTGTGTGTGTGTGTGTGTGTGTGTGTGTGTGTGTGTGTGTGTGTGTGTGTGTGTGTGTGTGTGTGTGTGTGTGTGTGTGTGTGTGTGTGTGTGTGTGTGTGTGTGTGTGTGTGTGTGTGTGTGTGTGTGTGTGTGTGTGTGTGTGTGTGTGTGTGTGTGTGTGTGTGTGTGTGTGTGTGTGTGTGTGTGTGTGTGTGTGTGTGTGTGTGTGTGTGTGTGTGTGTGTGTGTGTGTGTGTGTGTGTGTGTGTGTGTGTGTGTGTGTGTGTGTGTGTGTGTGTGTGTGTGTGTGTGTGTGTGTGTGTGTGTGTGTGTGTGTGTGTGTGTGTGTGTGTGTGTGTGTGTGTGTGTGTGTGTGTGTGTGTGTGTGTGTGTGTGTGTGTGTGTGTGTGTGTGTGTGTGTGTGTGTGTGTGTGTGTGTGTGTGTGTGTGTGTGTGTGTGTGTGTGTGTGTGTGTGTGTGTGTGTGTGTGTGTGTGTGTGTGTGTGTGTGTGTGTGTGTGTGTGTGTGTGTGTGTGTGTGTGTGTGTGTGTGTGTGTGTGTGTGTGTGTGTGTGTGTGTGTGTGTGTGTGTGTGTGTTGTGTGTGTGTGTGTGTGTATGTATGTGTGTGTATATATATATATATATATATATATATATATATATATATATATATATACAGTTTGTGTTTAATGTTTTATATATATATATATATATATATATATATATATATATATATATATCATGTGTTTGCATGTAATATTCACCCTTTGTGGTTACAAGTAAAATAAACCTATTATTATTATCTTCTGACACAACATGGAGATGTATAGATCTCTTAATTTTGTTCTAACTATGGAAATCTATCTCTCAATTTGTTCCAAATATGGAGAATATTATATTATTCTTGTCTAGCTAAATACATTTTTTTTAATTGGGAAAACATTCTCATTTTCATTTTATTGTTTTTAATATGTTTTATTTCACCAACACCTACGGCCTTGTGTGATTAAATCAAATTGCCCCGGTGTAGAAGTGAAAAAAATATATTCTGCAAGTTTGAAAAATTCCGAACAAACAGTTATTACTCAACCAGCTTTGCAACCAATCCCCCAAGCTTTCTATTTTACTTGGAACAAATTGAGAGATTTAACTCTTTTAATGAATAATTAATTATTTATTAATTAATCTAACTTTGTACTGTTTACGGGTAGCTCCCACGATAGTGACCTCTTGGTCTTAGTGAGAGTCTCCCTGGTCAATACAACAATGTCGTGACAACTACTTTTCTTTACTAAAATGTAAATATCTACTGTATATATATATATATATATATATATATATATATATATATATATATATATATTGTATTACATAGTAATTGTCATTTGTTAAAAAAATACATCATGAATGTTTAGATGTTGATATATGTACATTATGTCTCTTTGTGTAATATACAAAATGTTAATTCTTTCGTTATTGGCTACTTGTATATAAATGTACGTATTGACCAAATAAAATTTACATTCACACTCACAAGTCATAATTAGTGATGTTATCAATTTGAAAACTGATGAGATGAGAAGATGGTTCTCTTGTAAAGGTGTGACTGAGGATGAGGGTGACTGAGAGGAAGGACAAAGTTATGTTATCTTAACAATATCAGCAGCCACCTGGAAGAAAAGAACACCAGCCTCAAAGAAATTTCAAGAAATGATCAGTGCAAGAAGCATACAGAATGGAGGAGGTTGACAGGAGGTTGACAGGAGGTTGACAGGAGATTGACAGGAGTTCTAGTGTCACTTGAATTACTAACTGGAGTATGGTGAGTAAGCAACAGTTGCCAGTGTTTATGCTACACAGACAGTACTTGGACCAAAGGTTGTTAGGTATATTCTCATTGAAAGATGAGCCTTGTGTAGTACACAAACACTTGGTAAATGTCATCTGGATATTGGAGACATGTTTTATCTTGCTTCTTTGATGTTGCATCACAATACTCAACCCTGAGTGCTCAGTAAAGTTGTTATAGAAAAGTGGTAGGTTTATTTGTGTCTTTTGGATTAGACATGAAAACAGCCATATCACGCAGGTCCCTTCTACCTGGTATCTACGCAAGGGGAAGTAAAAGACCCCACACAGGGGGTAAATATGTAACCTGTTATGAAATCACAAACTCAAACACGCACTGCACCAACTCTGGATGCTGCCAACAATTTTTTAAGGCAATCTATGGTCTCAACATTTTTTCATATACTAATTGGAGAGCGTGGGACTGTAGTAATATTAAGCAACAGAACATAAGTGAAAAGTTAAAAAAATCACTGGGTGCTGCATTAGTTGCATTTGCTGCATTCGTTGTATTAGCTGCATTAGCTGTAGCTGCATTAGCTGCATTTGCTGCATTAGCTGTAGCTGCGTCAACTGCATTAGCTGTAGCTGCATTAGCTGCATTCACTGCATTCGCTAGCTCTGATACTGAAGCAAAGTGCCATAAGTTTCTTGTATAGGAGGATACCAATGCTATGTAAAACATCATTATTATTGTTAACTGTGTGTCAATTCCAATGAATACAGACTGCTTCACCAGTACAAAGAGCTTGGCTGATTCAGTGTGCATCCTGTCATGCCTGAATCACATGGACAGACAAACAGAAGCAGCAACTCAACAACATTACTCTGCATCCAATGACCTGCCCATAAATGTCATTGTACCATGACAAGGTCTATACATAGAAAGGCAAGGCAATATGGTTCATACTTTTAGCAGCAGCACCTTGTTTACAGAAGTACCAAGCTAAAGAATTAGGAGGAAGGAGACTCCTGTTGGAGAGGAAACACAGGAAAGATCCCAGCACACACACATTGTTGGTTTAGATGAGGATCTCAATGGTGCCATTTTATGCCATATGTGGCCAGCTTTTATAGAAAATACAATCACGTAACATTTATAACAACAACAATCCGTTCAAAAATATGGATATTATCTGATCTCAGTTAATTGTTTTTATTTATCTATCTATATATTTATCTATGCATTTATAAATTGGTAATATTTATATATGTGATACTACAGTTATTTTTAACCATTTCAGTCCAACAGGTCGGTATACCGGCCTCGCGGTGTGTGACACTACAGTACGACAGGCCGGTATACCGGCATTGGCTATGTTCACCATTTAAATCGCTTTTACTCATAATTATCCACTAAGTTGAGTCACTTGTTATATACGGTTGTCAAGGCGAATTAATTAGCTATTCGGTAGCGGCAATCATTTATTATTGCTCAATATAATTTTACGAAGATTTTCGCGTTTTTAATGATGGATTATAAAAATATGCTATGGCCGCTATGGTGGACGGCATTACTTCAACTGACGATTTACCGTTGTATGTTTTGGACGGATTATTTGATAGTTTTAGCGACAAATCTTTGTCGGATGTTGTCGATCGAATCAACGGTGATGTTGGCGAACTTACTGACCGAGCCGGAGGCAAAACGGATACTGACAGCGGGAGTATTTTCGATGGCTACTCGGATGTCAGTGATGATGAATGTGACAGTGTAAACACTGAGGATGAGTTGCACACTGTACTATCAATGCTGGATGATGCGTAGTTTCATTTTTGTTAGAAGAAAAAGGTGTCTGTGGATCCATCAACATGCAAAGTTTGATTGGAATTGGTCCAGTAGCACTGAATGTATAAGCACATATACAAATGAACACTTCTGTCATATATGTTTAAAATACAGATATATAACTTGTTTTTCACTTTCTCATACTCCACAAAATGTACTTTATATTGTATTTTATATCAGAGTACACTCCTGTAGCATGATCAACATGAGTAGTTTACATTAAATATATACATTGGCATACAACTGCGTTCAGCTACAGCAAAAATTTTGAAATCGTGGTGGCCATCTTGGATATCTGGTTACCATGACGACGAAATGTAAAATGATATGGCTCATTTTACTCGCTGATTATCATACTTTCAGAATATATATATAATATTCCTATTCATAAAATGCATTTTTGTTGCTGAAATCTTGACTTGAAGTGATGCAGTCGATTTTCTTGCATATTCACCGGGAATGCAGTATTCAGTGGTCACAGCATATCAGGGCTGTAGTACAGAAATGGTTAATATTTTACATTATCCATTTATTAGATTTTATGAAACCAAATATTTGGACGGGAGCTATACAAGAGATTTATTATTATTATCTGAAAAATGCGAAAAAGGCAGGAAATATGAAAAAAACTGCAAAACAAGGACATCTTCTTTCCAAACAGGAGAGTTCGTCAATATCTCTCACTAGCCTTTTTTACTCTCCTGGTTTGTGACTACTGAGCAACAAATGTGGGAACCCTTGGTGTGAACAAAACAACTATTTAGGGTCTGATAAGCCACTTCTGGTATTCAAGAAGGGCTGTGTCCAACAGCACATTTCAACAGCAGGAGAGGCTGCATTGGGATTATCTAGAGATTAACCTTTAGATATGACTGCTCTGGGGTTATCATCACATTAGCCTCTAAGATAAAACATGTGGCTTAGAAGTGTTGCCAGATTTGGCTGGCAGTGTGGAATGATAAATTGAAGCTCAGTCAGCAGTTGAAGACCACCCAAAAGAGAACATGTACTAAAAAAACTACCCCAAACACCGAAATGAAGACTCAGTTGGTGCAACTTGCACGGATAGGACAGAGCCAGGTCAGTTTCTATAGTTGGCCACAGATAACATTTAGGATCTGTCTACCACTACCCATAAAGAGCCTCTTGAAGACTGCACATGATGAGTGAATTTTTTCGGAGTCCTTTCACGTCAGATACTTTAATAAAATTAATGTTTTTCTGCACTACTGCATTAAAGCTTTCATTTGATGGCAATAGATAGATGCTGACCGCTCACGTATCACAACACTGGCTATTCCGCAGAACATACCAACATTTCAAAATCAGTCACAGGCATGGGTTGAAATTGAGGGGTATCAGCTTTGGGTGTTTTTCTCAAAAAGAAGATACAGTGTTTCCATGAATTGATGGCTAATGCGGTGTGAACATTTTAAGAAAATTGTTGCACAAATTTTCAACACAGCCCAGGAAACGGCCACCAATGGAAAATGTGTTCATACTTAAAAAGATACTAAATACTCGTTGTGCTACAGACAGTGAATGGTGGAAAACCGCCATTATAACGGTTCTTTAGATTCCTGGAAAATTCATCGTACAATTTTCACAGAATATTTATCCTCTACTAACACACACGCTGTGTGAAATTCATGAAAACGACACCTAATTCTTCAGAACAATGCACTCAAAGCTGATAAACCTTCATTTTGTCATAGCTGACCTGTGGCCAGCTTGTCTTCAGTGGCTAGTGAGTTGTTGGTCAAGGTTTCAAAAAATAGTCTTGTGGTCAGCCTCAACCTAACTGACTGTGACCTGTGAACCTGGGCTGTCACATCACTCATCAAAGGTGCCAAGTTTCCTGGTCCAGTTGTTCTACCAGTTGCATTGGTGAATCACTAGCTTCCACTCTGTCAATACCTGTTAATTATAGCCACCCCCACGCCCTCATCACTATATAACAGCCCCCTGACAGGGTGAGTCAGGCTGCTAACCATGGATCCTGACACCAAGTCATTGATTGGGACAGATGTATTCAGACTAGGAACCGGGGAAAGGTCTGAACAAAACAGCACGTGTACATGATTTTTTACCTAAGGATGGTTTTTTGCAGTTACACTCAGTTATTTCAAATAATGTATCATCACCATCATCGTCATCGTCATCGTCATCGTCATCGTCATCGTCATCGTCATCGTCATCGTCATCGTCATCATCTGGTCAGTTTACATAAAAGTGGTTCACGTTACCATTGGTGCTTGTCCTACACATACCTATTTTAAGTTCGTAACTGTTGTCCTGAATTCAGACACACGTAGTTTTGGATAAGTTAACTAGGTCTTATCCAAAAATATAACATATTAGCATGACAGATAGTATTTGTCCATTTGTCCAATATCGATGTATATAAATATATATATATATATATATATATATATATATATATATATATATATATATATATATATATATATATATATATATAATATATATATATATATATAGTAAATTTATATATATATATATATATATAGTAAAATTTTATATATATATATATATATATATATATATGTATGTGTGTGTGTATATAAATATATATATATATATATATATATATATATATATATATATATATATATATATATATATATATATATATATATATATATATATATATATATATATATATATATATATATGCACTATATACATATAATATGCATCTATATGTTGGACAAATAATATGTATGTGTGTGCGTTCATGACAGATAGTATTTGTCCAATATCAATGTATATAATATATATATATGTATATATTTATTATTATTACATATATGATTATATATATATATATACATACATACATACATACATACATACATACATACATACATACATACATACATACATACATACATACATACATACATACATACATACATACATACATACATACATACATACATACATACATACATACATACATACATACATACATACATACATACATACATACATACATACATACATACATACATACATACATACATACATACATACATACATACATACATACATACATACATACATACATACATACATACATACATACATACATACATACATACATACATACATACATACATACATACATACATACATACATACATACATACATACATACATACATACATACATACATACATACATACATACATACATACATACATACATACATATATATATATACATGTGCCTAGTCAATATTAAACTGTAACATGAGAACACTAAACAAGGGGGATCACATGGTGGTTTGCTTTCCAGGGGAAACATTTTTTAAATGGTCTGAAAAATGGCAGTTGTTGTTCAATTTGGGAAATGTAAGTACCTACATACAAGACATGGAAACTTGGATGTAAACAATAAAATGGGAGATACTGCTCTAGGTGCTACTGTAAAAGAAAAGGACTTAGGAGTGGTAATAAGTGCCGATATGAAAGTTTCAGAGCAGTGTGGCATTGCAGCTGTAAAGGGTAATCAATCTTGGGTTGATTAGGAGAAATATAACATACAAGGAAAAAAGGTAATTATATCTCTGTATAAAGCAATAGTTAGGTCTCATTTAGAATACTGTATACAAGCTTGGAGACCATTATCATAAGAAGGATATAGATACGTTTGAACGCATACAGAGGAGAGCAACTAAAATTATTCCAGAACTGAGAGACCATAGTTATGAAGAACGCCTAAAAGAATGTGGTTTAACAACCCTAGAGACAAGGAGGTTAAGAGGAGATCAGATTGAAGTTTATAAGATATTAAATGGGTATGAAAATATTGACAGAAATATTTTTTCTCACTCAAAAAAAATAGTAGAACTAGAGGACATGAGGTAACATTAGTAAAGGATCAGTGCAGATTGGATATCAGGAAGTACTCGTTCTCTTAGGGGACAATAAATGAATGGAACAAATTATCTACAGATTGTGTAACTGCTAGCATCGTGAATATGTTTAAAAACAAAGTTGACACCTATCTCAGGAGGGTGGGTTACACATAGATGAAAAATGTTGAACTCTCAATAAGCCAATGGCTTCCTTGTCCACTTGCCATCTGGGCCTTTGCCTGGGATGGCATTCTTATTAAATCTTGTTAAATCTCACTGGGAAAAACCATGACATCATTAATCATTTCCCTATAGACCAACATTTTATGTTCTATTTGCAGAAACCACACTCAAATTTTTTATTGTGAGTGACCTTCTTTGGACTTTGAATGTGAAACAGCTCGCTTCTATCAAAGCTCATTAACTTAGACAACCAGGACAAATAAAACATTTACATGAAACAAGCATATTACGTACAGACCTTGACTGTTACAAGGAGACAGGAACTATTTATAACTACAGAAACTTCCACAGCACACCTGGCGCTACTACTATTTTTAGTGGCTCATCCCAAAACAACAAACTCATATTTCAGAACTTTGGAAATGGGCGTGAAAGCCGACATGAAAGGAAATCACTAGTGAATGATTCGGTGGAGGTGGAGCAATGCGGAGTCACAGCGGCTGTATAGAGCACTGACAGGTAAATGTCGAAATGTTTGGCACTGGCACACCACACGTTAATTAACACACAGATATTTCCACTCCATTACTCAGAAAACAGCTTCGATGAAACTCATTAAGCAAGTAACCACAATTGGCGTCAGGAAATATCTGAATGAAAGTGAAATTTGTGGTCAACAATTGTTCGACTACAGCAGTCCAGAGAAGTCCTGTTGGGGGGGTGATACCCCACTGTCCACCCCCTCATATTATTTTAAAGTCTCTCCTGAATTTTATTGTTTTCTCATCTAACAACAAATGAAGCCTATCTATATATATATATATATATAGTGTCCACTGTGACTTGCTAGTTTGCTTATACAAATTTGTAGTTTAGTTTCGGAGAAATCATCATACAAACTATAATTTTGTTTTATTCATTGAAAAAAGGCAAAAGCAATTCGGCTCTATATACTATGACATAAAGCTATTCATACTCTCACTAGTTACCTGATCAAATGTTCAAAGCCATTTCAATGATTTCAACAAAATTATGCACTATTTTATTAAACCAACTGTGCATATTATTATATACCATTCACACACTACATATTACTTAAACTATTCACACACTACATATTACTTAAACTAATCACACACTACATATTACTTAAACTATTCACATACTACATATTACTCAAACTATTCACACACTACACATTCAAGTATCAATTAACCTGATTCGTGATAGGCTAAATGAATTGAGGAGGAGTCTTAACAAAGAAACACACATCTCACCTGGGAGAGCAGGCTAGGGATCTGTGTTCCCGTTCCCGACCTTCCCGGTCTGTGCCATAGCTGTACAGCTGTAGGGAACAGGAAATGGGAAACATGTGAAATAGGTGCTCCTACTGTAAACAGATGCACTCTGGATTACTAGAAATAAAACCACAGTAACACAAGTAAATAAAATCCTACAGTGGTATACATAAACATAGTTTGATACTATGGTGATAATAAACAAAATGTCCCATTTTAGTAATACTATAAACAAAGTTCTGTTGTGGCAATAGTAAACACTTCCTGTTGTGGTAAAAGCAAACATGGTCCTATTGTGGCAACATTAAACAAGTCCCTACAGCAGTAATAGTAAACAAGAATACAATAAACAAGGTCAGATAGTCAAAATGTCAGGGAAGAAGATTGAGGGAAGATAATAGAAGATACAGGGAAGATAGTGGAAGATAGAGGGAAGACAATGGAAGATAGAGGGAAGATAGCGGAAGATAGAGGGAAGATAGTGGTTGACAGAGTGTGAAATAGAGGGAAAAATCTGAATTTTTGAAAAGAGCAGTGAAGGAGGTGAGAGAAAGAGGGTGGATAATAACGGGAAGAAAGAGTTTGGGGAAAGAGGGAGGGTAGTAGATAGAAAGGGGAGATGTGGGAAATAGCAAGGGAAATAACGTGTACTTACACAAGGCCTGGCTGGGAGGGGCGGGGGAGAACACGGAGCGATCTGACTGTACAGACCAAACAGACCATAGAAAATCTGGCTGCCTGGATGGTCCTGCATGGTCCATGCAACACAGATATACACAGTACAAGACAAAACTCCACAAGTAGGTATCTGTTACCTAAGATGGCGTACATCACAGTCTGAAAAGTAAATGTCATTGAAAACATGCAAACAAGTGTCAACATTACTGCTTTCGGACGGGAAATACTGTTTTTTCCCTTACTCCCGCTTTTTGGACAAAATGTCCCACTTATAGGCACACGAGGCCATTCTAGGCACACGAGGCCATTCTAGACACAATAGGCCATTCTAGACACACAGGGCCATTCTAGACACACAGGGCCATTCTAGACACATCAGGCCATTCAAGGCACACGAGGCCATCCTAGACACATGAGGCCATCCCAGACACACAGGGCCATCCTAGACACACGAGGCCATCCTAGACACACGACGCCATCCTAGACACACGAGGCCATCCTAGAAATACAAGGCCATCCTAGACACACGAGGCAATCCTAGACACACGAGGCCATTCTAGACACACGAGGCCATTCTAGACACACAGGGCCATTCTAGACAAACAAGGCCATTCTAGACACACAAGGCCATTCTAGACACAAGAGGCCATTCTAGACACACAGGGCCATTCTAGACATACAAGGCCATTCTAGACACACGAGGCCATTCAAGGCACATGAAGCCATCCTAGACACACAAGGCCATCCTACACACACAGGGCCATCCTAGACACACGAGGCCATTCTAGGCACACGAGACCATTCAAGGCACATGTTGTTTCTTTGGTTTCAAGTGATTTCACATTTTCTCATGTGTCTGTTCACTGTGAATGAGAATGCCACATAAAAATGACAACCTGTAAAAACCCCATAAAAAACTATGAATAATGATAAATCTGACAAAACTTGAGTGGTTTCCCATTTTTCATGAGCACTTTCCTGCTTTTACTTAAGCAGATGTTGACACCAATGAAAAATAGATGTACAAATATATACGGTCGATTCAATTGGTTAATTACGTGCCCACATTGAAATGTATGTAACCATTCAGCTATAACACTCTTTCATGTACGTATATATATATATATATATATATATATATATATATATATATATATATTATATATATATATATATTTATATATATATATATATATATATATATACGTGAAGGACCCTTGAAATGTACGTATATATAAAGTACAATGTACTGTGATAGTGATAGTTGTGTGGTTACACATATTTCAGTGTGGACACGAAATTAACTAATCGAGACCAACAATTTTTTAATTAACCATATACTATTATATTATAAATATTGTCTCTATGAAGCTAATTATGAAATTAAACATTATGACAATGCACACAGCCACTGGTGTGTTCAGTTTCTTTTAAACAAAACAAGTTAAAATTATTATAGGTAAGTAGTTTGAAAGCTACTAGCAAAAACAGGATTCCAGGAATAAGATTACTCTGCATTATCACCCACCGAGCGGCTGTGATAATGATGAGACGATTGCTTGCTGAGTTCTGCAAGCACATGGATGACATCGGTGAAGTGGGTCTTCAGATCGGCTGCATATCTCTCGGCAATCTCGGCCATCAACTCTGCACTCAACAGCCCATCCTGCAGTAAACACAGATGCATCATGGGAAACGGTTATGGAACACTATTTGTTTTCACACTGGCGACAATGTTAACATATTTTACGAATCTGAAATCAACTATGTTAATATATATATATTTATTTATAACATATTTTATTAACCTGCTGAAAAAAAAATTTTATTCTGTATTTTTTCTCAAGAAAATCAACATATAAGATGCTCCCCTTCAAATGACATCCAAAACATGACATGCTCAAGGGATGTGTGTTCTGCCTGCTGTCCACTACACATTTATTTAATCAGGGCACAGCATGTCATGGTCCTCAAATATGGCTATATCCCTATTTAAACCAAATTTCAGGCAGCATAAAATTGGTACCATCTCAAAATCACTGGCCCTTCATTCGTAGGACATCCACCAAGAAGCAAATTAGTGATATGTCCCCAAGCCATCCACCACTAAACACAGGAGCATCATGGGAAATCTTCCACCAGCACAGACGTATTATGAAAAACATCTTCCAGGGCTACTAACTACAACCCACCATCATAAAAAAGTGTTACTCCTATGAAATGTCCTAAAAATTTTCACAACACAATAAATGTCAGTTATTTAATTTCTTCTGTGAAATTTATACACCTAATTTTTTATCCACATAGAAACATTCCTAATCTTAACAACTCTCAATTTCTAGACAACCGCATAACTGATTTAAAAACACTAGTGCATTCAGCATAATCACCACTATGTTACAGACTGTTTATTGCCAGCACTTTAAGGCCATAATGTCACACTACTCAAAAACATTCAATCATCAGACTTCATCAACATATAGATGCTGTATAAAACCCGGATTGGCAGTTAGTGCTACGAGTGGCATGCAAGAAGTGGCATTGCATGTACTTCTAGGATTGACAGGCACTGTTGAAAGCATCACTGCTCGTGGCATCTTGTGTTGTGTTGAATGCATCAAGTAATGCTGAACATGGCTGGTAGTGCTGATTGCACCTCTTGGCGCTTAGTGCTTGGTGCCTAGTTCTTGGTGCTTAGAACAACAAGTAATGTCAGAAGCACAAGTGGCCAGCCTTACTATAAACCGTCACAACTAAGTGATTGATGACCTGTTGACAGCATTAACTTGTCCCTGAGTCTACACCATCCCCCCAGTGTCAACTCAATCCTCATTACACCTTTGACAGTCAATAAATATCATTCCCAACCTCCACAGCCCCAGGCATGGAAAGGGAAGATGCAGGGAAACATTTCTGGCCTCACTACAGAATGCTGCACTAGAGGACCCAGCACTAATTCAATTATGCTGACAATGTCCCTTGCCTCATCAACCACTTAGTTCAGCCATGAATGATTTGTTGAGAAAGACAAGTTATTGGAGGAGACAGACATTGAATTTCCATTTGGCTGGAAGAGATTTCCCCGGGTGCCTGGTGAGTTACTGTGAGTCCTGTGTTCAATGCCCACTGAAGTGACGAGAATACAAATGACCAGAATGTGGGTGGAGAATGGTCTGTAATTATTCATTAGGCCTTTTATTTTTTATTAATTGTCTTGTGGATCTGCGGACCAGACATTTAAATTTTTGAAAAAAATTTTTTTTTTACATCATGTCATATTTTAACTTGAACCATTTGTTTACTGAGCTCAAAGACGATCGTACGTACAAGTACTTTAATATAATGGTCGCACTCATGTTGTTAAGTCTCCCATTTTCAGCTAGACTAGTTTTTAGTGGGAGTCTAACCAAAAATAACCCTCCTGATTTTTGCCCAGTGGCACTATTTCACTATTTCACTATTTCACTAAGTGTTACCACTAAAGCATGTTGCAAAGAAAATGACTGATACTGCGTTATAAAATATACCTGCGTTAGCTAAGGCAATGGTTTTGTTATTTGTAGTCAGTTTTTTAGCTGTCTTTTATTTCACACAATCTTCAGTATTTTATTGTAATTCTTAGTGGCTCTATAAATCAGTATTTATAATTTTTAGTTTTAGTATTTTAGTCAAAAGTAAACATTCCTGAACAGGGTCGTACTCTGCATATGAGTGTATAAATAAAGTGTATTATTATTAAATTAGAAGATAAAGCAAATAATATAAGTGGACAGAGAAATGGTAGAAAATAAAAAACAAATTCTTTGAGGAAAACAAAAAGGTTATTAAAGCTACAAAGTCTGTTTTATCATAAAATCACATTACACAGTATAATCCATATCTACCCTGGTACACCTTCACTGGCCAAGTTTGTACCATTATCTGTTTCATTTGACGGTTTCTGTTCAAATATCATGTATGTTTCTGTGCAAATATGATGCATGTTTCAGTGCAAATATCATGTATGTTTCCGAAACAGAACATAATTGATGGATGTTAATGACATGCTCATCATGTGATCAAGTGACCCAGATAAACTTTGTCCATAGATACTGGAGATTGTCTGCAACTGTTCCCAGACTGAAGGACATTGTGGATATTTCTAGATAGAATGGTATGGTAAAGTCATACTTTAAAGTGTGGTTGACTAAAGCACATTTGGTCAGTCAAGATATTAGAATAGATGTAGTTTATACTAGACATAACACAAGATTACGATAAAAGCGATCAGACAGTGCCTTTAAATATTCTCCCCGCTGCTGATGCCCAACACGTCACTGGGATCTTTAACAGATGCAATGACCTGTGTCAAATTTTTCTGAATTTCAGCAAATCTCAAAAACAAATGGCTGAAGTAGCATATCGTACAAACCAGGCGATCAACTGTTAACAGAAATATTGGAAATAATCTCTCTTAAATAGACGTTAATGACTCCGCAATGTGTGAAATTAAAACTGCATTTCCCCATGAGAGTAGGACATAGCCGCTGTACCAGGATCTGTGACAACTGAAAAACATTGATGGATGACTTGAGTGAAGAATCATTCAAGCATGACTGAGGAGTCATTCATGCGTGACCGAGTACTCAACCTACATCAAAAAGCTTTTTGTCTAATGGCATGCAGTGTGCCAGTATTTGGGGGTATGTGATGTAATTTGGACAGGACTGGAGACAGCTTGCTTCTTCTGTCATGCAGATCAATATCCTGTCGGGAGAGTTAAGTGGAAACGTAGTGGAGGTGACTACAGGATCATCACGGTACACTTACATGCAGTTATCACTATAATTTTTTTTATTGTACCTTGTATATTGCAACTACAAATATTTCCACTAGCAAGTATATGCACATACAGCTAGGGATCGATCTGGAAAAAGACATACATGTGCCCTTTGGGCACATCAGAGGCATAACTACGTGCCTTTTTGAAATTTTATGTGCCCCAAATTAATTTAACAAAAGTGCAATTAATTTGCATAATTTGGTCGCTTTGCATAACATGGTAATTGTGAACATTAGAGTTAATTTAATATTAGGCCATATTTGCAGTTTTTTATTACATTCAGTACATTTTATTTTGCTTGCTTAATAATTTGTTCTGCACGAAATATGAGGTGTAAACCGTGTAAGCTATCTAAATATAAAATAGTTTTTACTTGTGCTAAAAACTAAACACTTGATGTTTGGCGTTTGTATGACTGCCCACATCTCTGGGTACATTTAATATATTATTAATAATATCAACAACATGTACAGAGATCACTAGTTTATTTTTAAATCTGTAATGTAACAAAACAAGTTACTGAGTCTGTCCCACATTTCATGGTCATGCCACTACTGTTTGAAATGACTTAATAAAAACAGGCAGTGCTTCGGTTGTCGATGTCGCCAATGACATCCCCAATGCAATCTCTGGCACGTTGTCAGTTTTCATAATTATTTCAGCAACAACAGTCTCAGCTATTGTTAGTCTCTTTTTAACCTGCCCGACTAAGGTACTTTGTGAAGGTAGAGGAATTGGTCTTTTTTGGGCGGCATCGTTACAGCATGTGGCTCGATGAGTGACAAATTATGGGAGGAATATATGTTCACCAGACAAATGACATACCACCCTAGTGGATAAATGACGAACCATCAAAGTGGCAAAACGATGAAAATCACAGAGCAATACAATTCTCAGCCGCAACTCCAGATAAAATATTAACCATGCGGCACTTTAATTTTCAGAGAATACCCATACACAGTGCGTTTTAAGGCATACATGGGCAAAATGCCCATATCAATTCTGGCTTTGCCCATATGTTATTTATATATGTTTACCAACTAAGAAACTGAAGAGGAAAATCACGTTTTGCTCGTATGACATTCCACAATGCCTGTATGAATTGAACCTTTAAAATATTGCGCATACATATATATACAGTCAGTGAACACGCATATGTGTATGACTGTACGTGGATACGTGCATGCATGCATGTACGACAGTAACAAGATTCCAAAGTTTTTCTTACAAGTTCTTATGTGGCATTTCTAAAAGGTTACACAGCTCGATGAGTTCACCCTAAATTGTCTACCCACTTCCGCAGGTAAATGTCTTTCACCTCCCTGGCATAGACAGACACAACAAGCAGTAACAACCTGCGTGTGCCGCCATCTAACAGCTGAGACGACGACAGAATGTTCTCAATTGCAGCCACACAGATATGGGAGTCTTCCTCTTGAGATAAAGATAGTCGCATACTAAGACACTTTAAAGACACACCTTTTTCACAAACAGCCCCTGCTTCAAGACCTTACGTGACTTGACTTATGACATTTAACTCCAAACTTGAGCTAACATAGAACTGGTTTATTTTCAGAGTTTTTCTGCTCTAGAATTAGTGAGTCCACAGCAGGTATTTTCCATTCCCTGTGTGGGGTCTTTTACTTCCCCTGGCATAGACACCAGATATAAGGGACCAACGGCTTTTACTGTCTCTTCCGAAAGACACATGCAAAATGGGGTAAATGAAATTGCCCAAACTTCGAAATGGCGGAGGTGGTTTTGAAAAAAAAAAGTCTGATGCTCTACCACAGGTGGTTTTGAATCCCGGTCCCCTCGACCGAAAGTCTGACCCTCCGCCACTCGTCCACCGAACCCTCCACCACTCGTCTACCACACCCTCCGCCACTCGTCCACCACACCCTCCACCACTCGTCCACCACACCCTCCGCCACTCGTCCACCACACCCTCTGCCACTTGTCCACCACACCCTCCACCACTCGTCCACCACACCCTCCGCCACTCGTCCACCGAACCCTCCGCCACTCGTCCACCACACCCGCCACCACTCGTCCACCACAACCTCTGCCACTCGTCCACCACACCCTCCACCACTCGTCCACCACACCCTCCGCCACTCGTCCACTGAACCCTCCGCCACTCGTCCACCACACCCTCCGCCACTCGTCCACCACACCCTCTGCCACTCGTCCACCACACCCTCCACCACTCATCCACCACACCCTCCGCCACTCATCCACCGAACCCTCCGCCACTCGTCCACCAAACCCTCCGCCACTCGTCCACCTAACCCTCCGCCACTCGTCCACCGAACCCTCCGCCACTCGTCCACCACACCCGCCACCACTCGTCCACCACACCCTCCGCCTGATTATGAACCTTGCAACACAATAGAACATGTATACCTGTACGCTGGGACTGGGGGTGAAACAGGTAATAGTATTACCTGTAATATTATTACAGTGTATTAATTGTACATTTCATGCTTATTGCTAAAGCTACCATGTGATGGAGAGTGTTCTTACATTTAGCTGTCACATTTCTAGGTATTGGTATATTACGAAATAATCCGTCCTTTTCTTGTCTTGTTTTCCTTTTTTATACTGTTGTTCAGCAAAGACCATTGCATGGCTTTCGTTTAAATTTGCCCCACACATATAGATGTAAACTAAAAGGACATCAATTGTATTCACTACTATGGAACACCGTGGTTTTTGCACAAAGAAATATCCAGTGCCACTAGCAGAAATTACTCTTTGCATAACATTACATTAAAACTGCCTAGACATGAATAGAATGCCTAGACATGAATAGAATGTCATCAAAACTATTGCATTATGTAGAAAGTTAAAAAAATAATAATAAATGCACATCTTTAAACATGGCAGGTTGAAAACTTGAAGTCAATAATTGGCTGATTTATTTTCACAAATATTTATGTCTGATAAACAAGTTACTGGTAGGAATTTATATATATATATATATATATATATATATATTGTAGGCCTTTGCATGGATTATTTTAGCCAGTTGAAGTTTCTACAATATCAGAAAGTGTGTGGGTCGGTGACACAGCTCTTAGAAGCATCACATTGTGTTTGTCTGACAGAGAATTTGTCCTACTTCTACATCCGGCCACTGCTGTCTGTTTAACATGTAGATTCAGTTACTGCAGCTCTCTAGCAATACTCTGGTTTGATCAGATTACCTGTGGTTGAAACATTGGGGTTTAGAGCATGTGTGGACACACCAGGATCTGTGATTTCTGATGGACACAGACATCGATGTGACCCACAGGTCAAGACAGATCTCTTGCTGTGAGAAGTAACCCTTTCTCGGACAGCCATTCAAAATTTTTTCATTTCTGTCAAATTGGATTGAATTGCTGAATATGATCAACCAATAAAGCAATAAACTAAGCAATATTATGTTATTATTTGTTTTACATATTATTGTAAACATGCAAGTTTTTTTATTAATTTGTTGATGTGTACTTAATTAACTAGTATAGTTCGTATTATTTTACTAATGTCACGAACGCTAGTTGCAATGCAGATCTGCATCTGCAGAGCTAATAATGTAAGATTTAAAATTGACATGCACTAACCTCACAAATATGTATTCAATGACATACCTTCTCCATACTGTCATCAAGAAGCAGAAGAAATGTGCTCCAAATAATTGATTGTATGTTCATCATCGAATATTCTCTGTAACCAACTACCATACAGTGCACATGACGTCACATGACATCCCATGATGTTACGGTTTTATTGCAAAGAGGGCATCATTTTATTGTTGTACATGGTTACTGTCAAGTAACCTTAGTGATATGTCTACAAGAATTATTACAGACATAAAATATGTGTTTATTGTGTGTGTTCATTGCATTTTAATAAGGTTCCAAATAGCCTCGAAAAAGTAACTTTTCAGCACCCTGGATCTTTGCCATTCCTGGGAAGCGAAAGACGAGCCTCTTGCCTAGTGTAAATATATCTGCAGACACTGAAAACAATGGCTAATGAGGAATGATTTCGCGGCCTGACCATGACAATGAGCAGTGAACCAATGAGTGTCCATCCTCTGCAGCAACAATCAGCCTGCAACGTGACACCAGACAGCCTATCTGTAATAGACCCTAATCATAGGCTCATCACAGAGCTGCCCAGTAAATTCCACCATATCACTCGCTACACGCTTTGGGTGAGTAATACCAAGCAGCTGCATCTAGGTCTCCCTTTCTCTTTCTGCTTTGGTTGCCTTCTAATATAACACCCGGCCATTGACAGGCAGAGACAGTGCCACAACGTGTCTCCTGAATACAGCCGCAGAAATAACTTCGCCTAAGAAGGGAGGGATCCAGCACTGATCCCATTAGCAATCCAGCGCATTTCCATAAAAAAACTCCTTGATGAAAGATAGTTGATTACATAAGGTGGCGGTGAACGTGCGCTGCATGTTTATTGTCTGAATCCTTCTTATAAATCGCAGGCCACCTGCACTGAATGCTGTTATCTGTGTGCTACAGACTGCCGAATGGAATCAAGAGCCCATAAATGTGTTCCACTATCTAAATGAATGGCTACTGACCATGTACAGTTGCCCAAAGTGCACTTTACATCAATTTGTTTGACACCACCTTTTAGAGTGTCTCTTCATCTTATCACTGTCCATGTTCAAGTAATGTGAAGTGTGATCATACTATTTACAACATAAACCAAAGCTTTTGAAACAACCTTATCAACTGCCATAAAGTGCAACAGAACGTTATATATCAGCGTTCCAGAAACCTTTAAAAACGCACCTGTGTCTAGTGGAATATTGCTGACATTTTATCATTCAATTTTTAAATCTGTTTACAGATTACACAGTTTTTTCTTTATCATCCATTTTAATGCTCTAATTACGACATCAGTATTTTATGTTGCTGTTATTCTAAATTAAATATGTTCATCCATTTTTGTTATGCCACATTAATTTATTAACTATTTATCTATGCACATTTGTCTTGATCTTATATTTTATTTTTATTCTTATACATTTAGTTTGAAAATTACTTACAATTTTATCATTATTTAATTATGTAAAACGCCTTGAGCTTTTTAAGGATATTGCGCTCTATAAGAATTATATATATATAGCTGTATATCATTAAACACCAAACTAACACATAAATGTACCAGATTAGGAAACTCTACAAAAATCAACAGGATAACCTGTAATGATATCATAGTTTGTAAGTCTAAGTACGGTAAGAGTACTGTTTTCAGTATTTGAGATTTTCCCAAAACTATTCAGCATGTCATAGAATTGCAATCAAATATGAAAATTAGCCACTAAACACTGAATGCATTACCATATGTGATAATGGAGAATTCATTAGAAGTCAACATTGTTTTAATTTCCTGTTTTATAGAGCTATAATATATAGATGATTTTATGTATTTACAACCCACCGTTTTTACTGTAATTTTTTTAAATTGTTAAATTTGATAGCTACTAATTAATTGATGTATTTATATTTCTTTTTAAATATACACTTTTTAACAGAGCTGTATATATTATTTTATATTTATACCACATCGTTGGTTGTTTTATGCATATCGACATTTCCCATTCCCAATAACACCTATGTGGTGGTCCTACTGAAAAAATTATTTTTCATCAGTGATATATTTGGCCACAGTACCCTTGGTATGGAAAACTCCTTAATTATAGGCAGGCAAACACCCTAGGGATCAGAAAGTTCACATTTTAGAGATCAGAAAGGAAACATTCTGGTGATTGGGGTCAAACACCCTAGTGATTGGGGATCAAACACCTACATGATGGGGGTCAAACACCCTAGTGATCACAAACTAAATATCCTAGTGATCAGAGTGCAAACACCCCTAATGATTAGACAGTAAACACTTTGATAATCATGCAAATGCCCTAAATATCAGAGGGCAAACACCCCTGGGATTGGAGGGCAAACACCATGGAAATTGGATAGCAAACACCCTAGAGATTGGAGGACAATCACCCCTGTAATTCCAGAGGAAACACCCTGGATATTGGATCTGTGGCATATTTGGGGGCCATTGGATCATGGCTCCAATTGTTGATTCCAATTGTTGGCTCCAATTGGCTCAAATTGTTGATTTTTTTGGCTCCAATTGTTGATTCTTTTTTGTATGTAACATGTTGCTGCACTACATGGTAGCAGGGTAAACTAATGGGTGACTAATCTTGCCTCTTCCCCCCCCCACTGGATTGGATGGCAATCAAAGAAAGTCAATGTACATATTTGTAGCAAAGTTGCAGCTGTTGCATACAATTATACATGATAACCTCACCTGGCCTGTCAGATTACCTAACTGGGTGACTGGCTTCCTGGACAGGTGACTGTCACATCTGTCAGTGGCCCATGCGATTTGTAACTCAGTACCCTACAACTTGTACTAGTGAATGCCCTGGTCAGACAGCGCAGACCACCAGGCAGATTGTCAGGTCTTAACCATGTCAATATTTAGGTTCAGGATCGCAGGAATTAAATCTCACTAAACTCCAATAAAACTGCTTCCTCAACTGATTTAGCCTATCGCAAATCCAGTTCATTGGTGCCCCAATTTGTAGTGTGTGAATAGTTTATGTAACATCTGCAGTCAATAAAAAAATGCCTTTTTTTGTTCAAATCATCGAAATAATTGACTTCAGTCATTAGATCTGGTAAGGATCAAAATAGTAGATATCCAAAATGGTAAACACTGTGTGGATCAATGTTGATCTTGGGCATGACTTCCATCCTCTCACCGATCACATGACAAAGTTAAGCAATTTCACCAAGGAAGAACATTTTTATTTTTCTTAATTTCGATTTTCACTTCAGTTAATGCTTGAACAAGCATTAACTAATTTAACAGTTTGTCTGATGATTTCACAAAAACTACATACAAAAGTTGCACAAACGAGCTGGCATGTTGTAGTGGACACTAGGTAGGTTTGTTTTTTCACAAAACTAATTTGAAATGAGACTAGCAAAACATTTTAATTGATTAAGCACCTTTAAGTTTGTGTTTGGTAAAATATTTGACAACTGATATATGGCTACAGACTGTTGCTACAAATATCTCATTAACCAGTCCACGAACTTGAATGGATACATTTATAGTGTTCAATACCCAAATTATAATACTCTGACTTTGATTAGTGGAAAACATCGCACTACACTTTCTACACAAACAAATCTACAGTACTATAGATGCTTTTAAGAAAAAAACATCTTTGAAGCATCTGATAACGACAGCAAATTCAACACACAATATTTAGTCTGACTGGGATGCATTCTGAGACTGTTTATCTACATCAGTCATTACTGATAAGACAGTATTATAAAAGAAGTTAACGCAATCACAAGAATGCTATTCCTAGGAACTGGATGCTAAGACCTACATACATCACATATGCAGCCTTTGTGGATGATCAGGAACGCCAACAGTGAGAATCCAGAACATTGATGCGTGGAATAAAATGACAGACAGCAATGAATTTAAAGATTAACATAAAAGCAATGTTAAATAGCAAAAAGAAACTTCACTATTTCAAGAAAAAAGATGAAGCAGATGCCACAAAACAAGATGGCACCAGGAAATAGTCATGAGAAGTCAGAAATCAAAAAAAAATCTAGATGTACACAGAAGAACAGCTGCAGGAAACAGTCTACAGTCGTAAAGTCTCCAGTATTACACAAACATGAGCTCCATCCAAGAAAAAGTTGTGTTTTTCAAGTGGTTGTGCATACAAATGTGCAACTGCAGTTGCAAATCACAGGAAACATAAAAACAAAAGCTACAATATTAGGATACTTGAGAATCAGAGAGTAGTGCTAAATATGCAAGAAATGCATAAAGTTGCACAATAAACAGTACCTAAAATGTCATATTGCTAATCGCCAGATGTTCCAAAAGATGAACGCTATTGCTCTGTGGTTTTCGTTTCTGTTGATGTTGTCCTTTTAGAAGCTATGACAATATAAATTTTCACCATGGTGTAGAACTGGGGTCGTCAGTAAAGATTACGTGTCGTGGTATATCTAAATCCATGAGTGGCAGATGTAATTTGAATTTAAAATGAACAATAAGATACTGGAAAGATTTACGCAATAATTTTCCATGCACTGAAACAATCGCATAGATCTACGCCAACACATGCTCAATCATGTTCAAAGTTACTCAAACGTCAGATCAGCCCATTTTGTGTTCTGATGCTAGCGTTGTGATTTCTGTTTAACATCAGTGAGCATTATTTTAGGTATGATGTATACTTTGCTGATGCAATAATTCGTGAAATATTTGCATTCCTGTTGTTGCCATGGATACATCATTATTCCAACTCTCTCATTTAATTAAAGTACAAAATTATGTGTTGAACTTGCGTTAACAATTTCTCGCAACTTCACTGATATAATAATGTTCTATTTTGCACCATAAGCGCCACATTTATTTTGGACAGTGACTATTAAAAATTGCATAAAAACCTACCAAACAAAATCAGTACTGTAAACTACAAAAAGAACATTTTGTAGTGGTCCTGTTTGGTGGAGGTTATGTATTCTACTGTCTCAAACCAATGTTCTATATTTCTGGGGTACATCATCAAGCATATGAACAGAAAATATATATTTTGAATTATCACAAATAACAACAAATGTAAATAAGTTAATAACTTGTATTACATTGTATTATTATTATTATTACTACAATAACTGAATAACTGCACCCCTAGGTGAAATATTTATATACCCTACTAAGCAAATATTAAAATACCACTATTGTCTGGTATTTGGGTATGTTCTAAAAAAACATTCATAATCAAACCTAACATGCAGCAGTTATGCTGTAGGTAGTTCTTATTAGGTATTAGGGTACTATTTGGGTACTACGGTTCTGTTCACCCTCTTTCCAGTACACTATTTCTAATAATACCTTATTTACTGTTATTTGTTGAATGTAGTGTTGTGTTCTATTTTACTATTATAAAATCTGAACTGTTTGTTGGAAGTAAAATATTGATTGATTGATTGGTTGATTGATACTAACCAATACAATTCAAGATTGCTGTTGTGTGCAGTCTTAATTTAAGAAGATTTAACAAGATTGCCATCCAAGGCAAAGGTCCAGATGGCAAGTGGACAAGGAAGCTATTAGCTTAACAAAAGTCCCAAAAATTTTCATCTATGTCTAACCCGCCTGAGTTTTTTTCAACCTTATTTTTAAACAAGCAATTTTACAATCTGTACATAATTTGTTCCATTCTTTTATTGTCCTCTGTGAGAACGAGTACTTCCTGATATCCAACCTACACTGATCCTTTACTAATGTTACCTAATGTCTTCTAGTTCTACTATCTTCCTTGAGTGAGAAAAATAAAATTCTAACTTCTATCA
This sequence comes from Lamellibrachia satsuma, assembly GCA_033239005.1. NCBI lineage: Eukaryota > Metazoa > Annelida > Polychaeta > Sabellida > Siboglinidae > Lamellibrachia > Lamellibrachia satsuma. The sequence continues at coordinate 8,093,323 of BSQZ01000021.1, read as the reverse complement.
ATATTTTTATGCCCATTCAATTTCTTAAAATCTCCTCTTAACCTCCTTGTCTTCAGAGTTGTTAAACCGCATTCTTTTAGGCATTCTTCGTAACTAGAGAACACATATAAAACAGAACATGAGTTGTGTACATCGATTCCATCTGCCATGTCTTGTGCTACTCCACCATGGCAGGAATAGAAACTTCCACTAGCTTAAATCTACATACATTATCAGAAGCTAATGACATCCTTAGACACAGAGATGGAGCCAATCAGATGATTACATCACTGCCAGCCACTAGACTGAGAGAGCTCCTCACAGTGAGAGCTGGAACAGCCAGGCAGGCTTCAGTGAGACTACTTCTTAGTAGATCTACATATTTCTAGAGACTATCATCCTGGCACAGTCTTTGTCACACCCTGCACTGGCACAGGCTGCAAATGGCACTAAGTAGCAGTTACAATGAACAATTCTGTTGTTCCATTTATATAGATTCATAGTGTCACCGAAGTGTCATCCAATCTGTCAACATATTCAGCACAAGTGTCACCTGGCAGATCAGTTTCTCTGTTGGTGTTACACCAGGGTACAGTACAGTATTGTTTTTTCCCCTAAGACCAGTGCTAAAAATTAGTCAGGTAATTCCACACTGTGCACAAAATAACTGTTCGAATATAACAAAAACTATACACTTTGATTTGTGTTTTGTCATCGACCTTCAGTAGCATTTTCATAAAATCCAACAATTTATTTTCTAGAGAAAATCAACATGAAAGAAAAACCGGTTTCTGTCTTCATACACCAGGGATCCTTCTATCAATGACTCGTGCATATATGCAACTAGCAGAAGTGGGAATGTGCCCTTTTCAATTAAGTTTAAAAATTATTTTTCCAAGGTGCAAAAAATTTTGGAAAGGGGAACAATGCCAAAATCACAGGCTCTTTATTCATATGACATGGACTCGATGTGAAACAGTGATCTAACCCCACCAGTGATAGGTGGTCACCCTTTGTCTATAAGGATCAAACGTCTTGCTGCTACTATTGCCAAGCAAATTATGCAAATGCCAACTCACAGGGCTTTGATGTGTCTAACTGATAGAGATTGATAGATATCTACATTGATATTCAGCCCGCTGTGAAGTCTGTTGACTTTCCTTCACCACACATTTGCATGCCATCGATTCTTAAAGTTCAATCTGAGAGTCATTCCACGCGTTTTGACATTTGCAAGCCATCAATTCGTCAAGTTTCACCGCGTTTTGACAAATCTTGTTACAAGCACTGCTGTGATGACTAACTCATGGAATAACTGATGGTATTAACTGGCATGCATGAAAAACATGGGGTGAACTTTTATCTCTGCCAAACCATGCCGTCTGCGTCTGCATGCTGAATGCTGGCTGCAGATGATGCATCTGTCAGTGAAGAGGAAACTGCTGATTCAGACGTTGGCCATCCAGCTGTCTCAAGTCTAGCGATTCTGGCAATTTTCGGAAGCAGAAAGTCTACATCTCTGCAACCAGAGCCTATCTTTGAGAGGGACTGTTGACCTGCTGGCAAGAAATCACTCTTGTGATTGAGGATGTTGAAAAACTATTGCCATGAAAGGTACGCCGCAAACATGTGCCTGCAACTGTTGGAAACAGGACTCACAACATGTGCCTGCAACTGTTGGAAACAGGACTCACAACATGTCTACGGTAGAAGATAAAAGGGAATGTCTGAAATGTAGTAACATTTTTTTTTAGGGTCCTTTATTTTTTATTAGTTGTTTTACGGATCCGCCGACCCGATATATATTCATTTTTTTCAACTTCTTTATGCTTTCATCATGTCATATTGTAACATGAAATATTAGTTTACTGTGCTCAAAGACGACCTGTGATTAATCAGATTGTGTGTACTTTAATATAATGTTGGCATTCATGTTGTTAAGACTCCTATTTCAGCTAGCATAGTATGTATCCCAACCAGAAATAGCCCTCCTGATTTTTGCAAGCCTTGTGACCAATTGGCACTATTTCACTGTTCATTCACTAGGTGTCGCTGCTAAGCTCTTCAGATGTACATCATGAAAAAAATTACTGGTACTGCATTATGAAATATAGTTGCATTAGTTTACTCAACAACTTAATTTGCATTTACATAAGATTTGTTTGTAAATATAAAACAACAACCTGCCTAACGTTGGCTTACAGGTAACTTCGAACCGCTGTAAAATTTAGTCTGAGGGCCGCTGTGAAACTTGAAAAAATGTGTAATTAAATAATTACCATCAACACTGCTTTCATGACGATAATTTATTTTAAGTAAAGTAGGAATTAAACTTTTGGCTACTATTTTATTTTTGTATTTTTTCGAACGGCTGACCCATTTTTGTGTTAAGCAAATAATAAAAAAGGCCTAACTGCATACTGATCATTCAAACTACCACATTGTGCCTGGATGGTAAAGTGCATGATTTGGACGTTGTCACAGAAGCAGAGCACATCTTAGGGATAAACAACAGACCCATGTTTCTGCATGTGAACAATAACTGGGATCAGGCCACTATAACAACTTAGATGGATTTAGTTTTTATGAAGTCATCAGACAAACTAATAAATTATTTTTACTGGATCCAGTCAAAATTCAACGAAAAAAAGGGCAAAAGTAGTTTGGCTATATATACTATGTAAGGCTGTTCCAACTTTTACAAGTTAACCGATCTAACTAACAATGTCAATTTGTTTGATGATTTTAACAACATACTCTAAGAGTCTATTATTAAACGTACTTACATATGACTTTTCACACTACAGATATGAACTTCAATGAACCTGATTTGCAGTTAGCTAAAAAATTGAGGAGGGAGCTTAAGAATTTAAGTTACGATTGAGAATACAACCATCCACTTGCCATCTGGGCCTTTGGCTTGGATGGCAAATCTTGTTAAATCTTGTTAAATCTTTATTATTATTATTATTATTAAGTTCTATAGTAAAATATAAACATTTTATGAAGATCATCATCAAAGACAAAACAACGACACATCTTATTTTTAGAATACACCACATGATTTTGCATGCCGTTAATCATATTTGGTTAATATATTAATTTTGCTAGTGTGTGGTTGTCTTAGCTGCCATTCGCCAGTGAGAATAATACTACATACCAATGAGTGGATGCTGCATTTGGTGTGCTGTATTTGTAGACCATGTGATCAAACTGTGAATTACAAACAAGGTAGCATTTCTGAAGCTTTCCGACTGTCCACTTTCTAATTCACCAAACATGTCTACAGAATCATTAAGGTCACTGTTACTTCTACAGGCCTGGGTGAAGATAGGACTAGTCATGCAGGTCACTGTTACTTCTACAGGCCTGGGTGAAGATAGGACAAGTCATGAAGGTCACTGTTACTTCTACGGGCCTGAGTGACGATAGGACAAGTTATGCAGGTCACTGTTACTTCTACAGGCCTGGGTGAAGATAGGACTAGTCATGCAGGTCACTGTTACTTCAATGGACCTGGGTGAACATAGGACTAGTCATGCAGGTAACTGTTACTTCTACAGGCCTGGGTGACGATAGGACAACTCATGCAGGTCACTGTTACTTCTACATGCCTGTGTGAAGATAGGACAAGTCATGCAGGTAACTGTTTCTTCTACAGGCCTGGGTGAAGATAGGACAAGTCATGCAGGTAACTGTTACTTCTACGGGTCTGAGTGAAGCTACGACAAGTCATGCAGGTAACTGTTACTTCTACAGGCCTGGGTGAAGCTAGGACAAGTCATGCAGGTAACTATTACTTCTACAGGCCTGGGTGAAGCTACGACAAGTCATGCATTTAACTGTTTCTTCTACAGGCCTGGGTGAAGATAGGACAAGTCATGCACGTAACTGTTACTTCTACAGGCCTGGATGAAGATAGGACTAGTCATGCAGGTCACTGTTACTTCTACAGGCCTGGGTGAAGCTAGGATAAGTCATGCAGGTTACTGTTTCTTCTACAGGCCTCAGTGAAGACAGGACAAGTCATGCAGGTTACTGTGTAAGATTCATGAATCAAACTAATGTTGGGAATTGGTAACATTTTCATGATGAATCATTGGTTTATCTAACTGATCAATGATGATCGATCATAGCAGTTAATCACTATGTTTAATAAATTGACCGTTTCTATATGTATTTCTTAAATTTTTTAATAGTTTGAATATCTATCATTGAAAGAGGAAATGTTTTTGTTTTTCTTGCAGTTTCACATAACATATGCATGGCAAGCTCGCTCGCCAGACCCAGCCAATTCAGCCTGCGATGGGCAGACTCGCGTCCAATTGTCTCATTATTTAAATCGTTCCCTGCCACCCATGAACCACCAAGAGGAATCGGAGATGTTACTTTATTCCTCCCTTTCCATGCCTGACTTTGTAGATGCCACTATCACCAAAGTTAATAATATGAAGGTTTTCATTGGCCAGTAAATGGGAGAAGGGAGGCAGAATAGCCAATCAGAAGTCTTCTCTCTTCCTGTCACGTTTACACTTGTCATGTCATGATGTCGGACAGATAAGCCATGGAACGACAGTAAATAAAATTCAGAATGAAAGTAATAAAAAATTATCAATCATACAAGATTGTGATCGATTCCTTGATCGGAAGCATGAACTAATCTATCGTCGACAAAACAGATTAATCGGAGCATCACTGAATCAAATAGTTCTCAAGATTGCCAGCCAAAGCAAAAAAAACTCAGGCCTATGGCAGGCAGACACCGAGACTTATCATCGACAGTCCAAAGATTAATCATCTATCATGTATAATGGCCCATCTTCAGAAATTTGTAGACTTTGTTTTTAAACATTTGCACGCGATTAACATTTACACAATCGGTAGATAATCTGTTCCATTCATTCATCATCCTATGTGAATACTTTTACATACATGTGTCTGTCAATAATTCATAAACCAATCTGATTGATTTGCATCTACTGTATATAATGTTGTCCTTTTTGTGTCTAGCTAGCATTAGCAACTTGATGCACATTGCAATAATCATATCTACCTATACTAATATCCTATATTGATGACTAGCTATTAAAATATAATGACCAAGTCTCAACGGTACACTGCATTTACAAGCAAAACGGTTCAGGTACACATGGAATCTTATTAGATCTTCATTTAATATGATTTCACAAGATTTAACAATTATAAAATTTTGATGGACCAAATATTTCTACAAAATTAATATCTGACTAAAACCCACTTTATAGATTATTGAGCAGATACATGTTTATTACATGTATAATTTGTGTTCCATAAGCACATTGTTAACATGGATTTTGGCCTGTACTGATGGATATAGCTGACCACAGTTAGGATCCGTCCGCCAATATCAATCCAACTGTTTACAACTGGAATTGCTAATTGATTAGAAACTGCTTAACTCCTTTTGTTTTGGTGCATTGCCGAGCTTCATTCTCTACAGGATTTTAGCACAAGTGTTTTATATTGTATGTCATTGTATTGTATAAAGACTTAGAGTCAATATGAAAGTGAGGATTGGGCGTGATGAGTGAATTTTTCTGAGCACTTTTGTATCAGATGCGTTAGTACAGTAACTGTTACGGTTTTCTGCACTACTGCACTAGACCTTTCACTTGACGGCAATGAACAGGTACTGACCACTCACATATCACTACACTGATCATTCTGCAGAACGCATCAACATTTCAAAATCAGTCACCAGACTGGGTCGAAATTGAGGGGTATCAGCTTTGGATCCATATTTATGAAAAACGAGCTAGGTTGTTTTCACAAATTTCTTACAAAAAGACAGTCGTTCAATTAATGTTTAATGTGCTGTGAAAGTTTAAAGAAAATTGTTTAACAAATTTTCTACTGAGCCCTGGAAACATTATACTGCACTGGCCACCAATGGCAAAGGTGACCATGATGCTATCCCAGTAGCTCTGGTTCAGCTTGGGACTCTGAAGACCTGATGCATTCTCTCCCAGGGGTGCAAAACCAGTATATGAGGGTTTTTGCAAGTGAAAAACATCATATTTCATCCTCAAAGCTGATGAAAATTGTCCTGTCTAGCATTACCAGTTTACTGTCATCAATACATGGGCAGCCTAGGCTGAGCCAGTTTACAACAACAATGGGAGCCTGTGTAACTACTACACTGGATCCACTCCACAGACAACAAAATGCAGGTCACAGGGTAAACAGGCTAAAAATACCGGGGTATGTGTACATCTATTAAAAAAATCTGAATAGTTTAATTTTTAGTGAATACGACAAACAAAATATATAAATTTGTCTCCTCTGTAAATAAAATATTGTAATATTCAGTTTTACATTCTCCTTCATTTGTTATATAATTTACGCATTGTCATCTTAATTAATCCCCAGTTGTGATTTTTAATGTACGTTGTGACATTCGCTGATGACAATTGTTAATTAATTGAATGAATAAGCTAATAAATTCAAGGATTTCTGTCAATGGACAGATGTAGTTATTTACCACTTATAACTGGTTTGGTTGGAACATTGCAGGAAGTTAGTTAATATATAACTTATGAAACTATTAATACAGCAGATCAAGCGACATCTCAATTCAACAGCAACTTTATAATGTCGACAACCACACTCACTCACTCAGTCCTCTTCGCTCCCCTTGGAGCATAAAGTGCCAATGTCAACAAACACATTCACTCACTCAGTCCTCTTCGCTCCCCTTGGAGCATAAAGTGCCAATGTCAACAAACACCCTCACTCACTCAGTCCTCTTTGCTCCTCCTGGAGCATAAAGTGCCAATGTCAACAAACACATTCACTCACTCACTCACTCACTCACTCACTCTCTCACTCACACAGTCCTCTTTGCTCCCCTTGGAGCATAAGGTGCCAATGTCAACAAGCACATCCAACCAAATATTATTATTACTATTACTTATAAGTGGAAAACGTTTTTTCTTGTAATAAAGAAACATAAACCGATGTTTGATATGAAGCTTTAGTAGGGCCTACGGCATCACTGGAAAGTTAGCTGAACTTTGAATTACTAGAACAATGAACTGAATTTACTGTAGTGTAACTGATCAACACTCATTGAAGTGAGATAAGCACGCCTCCGCTCACTCAGCACTGTGATATCATCTTGAAACCAGGCCATTCCATGTCAATGTCATCTCCAAAATAGCAAACCTAAGAATAAATAGGATAAACACATCTATCAGAGTCTGCAAGCTACAAGCCTAAAAATAATCAAGCACTAACACAACACAACCATCCTCACCCCTCCTGAACTACTGCACTTTATGTTGATAGATGAGTCCACGAAATTAAATCAACAGTTGACATACAGGGAAATCATGAGACAAGTTATGAGCACATGGTTCATATTTGTCAGAACATAATTATTATTATCTGTAGATAAAAAACAGTTAGGTGCCAAATGGCTGTCATGTCTAGTAGATCATACCCTAGACAGTAGCAGACACATATTATATTTTAACAAAATTTAACAACAGTATTTATTATATTTTTTATCGATAACAACATTACCAGCCAAAGCGATACGCTCCAGATGGCAAGTGGACAAGGAAGCCATTGGCTTATGAAGAATCCAACATCGTTTTGGTTATGTGTAGCCTGCCTTTATCAGATATCTCATGTCTGTTAATTACATTTTAAAAACATATTCAGTAATTCACGCTGCTAGCATTAGCACAATCAGTAGATAATTAATGTTGTTTCATTCATTAACCAGGGCTGGAAGAATTAGTACTTTCTCATTACCAATCGACACCACTCTTTTATTAATCCTGCTTTCAGTTGTACTTTGTGCCCTCTGGTTCTACTACACATTTAAAGTATCAAGAAAATATTTCTATCGATATCTTCATAACTATTCAATAAAAGAAAACTTAAATGAACCGAGGACCAATCATAAAGAAGATGGTTCAAAACAAGAATCACCAGTTGAATGACACATTCATCTTCCAGTAGGCATGGCAAAGTGACATCTAATGAATATAATCTGAACGGCAATCAAGCCAAGTGTCAATATCAGCAGACATCACTGTGGAAGACTTGGTCTGTGATTCTGCCTTGCTTTATCAGCAGTAATGCACAATCAACACTGCTGATCTCATGTCACAGTTTATACATCAATCAACATGAATTATTTTACAAAGAACTGCTAACAAGATTGGGAGAAATTATGTGTAAATTTATCAAACTCAAGCGAAGATCATACAAAATGTCCTGTGGGCACTACCACATCTTTTTTATCTAGATACACTGTAGGCTGCAGCATGAATTACTGATGTCTTGGCAAGATTGTTTTGATTCAAACGCCTCAGGGCAAGCCATTAATTCTGGCACTGGTCAGGGAGAAGCCCTTGAATGTGTCCCAAACCCTCTGAAATCAATAACTGTTATTTTTCTCCACCAGTTGATGGTCTCAGGCCGATCACTGGCTCAGTGGTGTGGGAGTTGGTTGCTGCTTGGCACACAGTGGCTTATCTGGCCATGCCTCACCTTTGGTTTAATTTATTTTCCGTAATTTTTCATTGTGTAGTTACATTGCAACAAGGTCAACTAATGGGTAACGAAGCTTGCCCCACCATTGCGAGATACTAGATACCCCACAGTTGGCATACCACAATGCTTGAAGCGCAGTTCACTTTATAAAAACTTGGTACACCTGGTGAGCATGTCTAGATTTAGACATACGGGTGAGGCGCATCGAAAATATGACATTGTTTTTTTCTGGTCAAAATGTAGTTCCTTTCTACTGGGTGCTTACACAAAGGATGTTGAAGATAACTGAGTCTTTCTGCCATAATTTAAATGGAATTCCAATTTAAATCTACTAACATGGGAAATTCTTTTGTGAGCCAAAGATAAGGTTATTGAGCATACATTCTGTGTCTGTGGCAGTTAACACCAAGTATGACTTGTCAATTTTTTTTTAAAACATGCATGGTTAAGGAAGGATTATTGAAGAGTGTCCAATTAAACATTATATTTTTTTACATATTTTAACTTTATTTTTAATGCATATTTGCTTGTATCATTTACATTGTATGTTTTGTCTGAAATAACAGTTTCATCATTATTATAAATTCACAGATCTAGACATTTCGGAACATCTGTTGTAACTTTTGAGTTGTTTTCTTATTATACGGGACATTATATTGGCAGTGTTACCTTGTTCGTGTACGGATCCTTAGAGATGTCTATATTGTCTTGGGCCAGCCTATCCCTAACAATCGCCATCAGCTGTAGTTTGGGATAAACCAACTTTGTGTCTTTGGCGCCGTCCTGGCGGGAGGGTGCCGCGACGATGTCAAAGGGTGGCTGGTAGAAATAATCTCCGTAAGACCCCCCGTCATCCCGAGGGTGCGGTTCCTCCAACACGAAGTAGACGGTGCTTTCCCTCTGTAGCCGTAAAACTTTCACAGCCTCCAGAACGGCGTCCCTGTCCAGCGGACACAGGACGCCGATTGCATCCAGGTCCGGATCCCCGATCTGTTTGCAAACCTCCAAGTCGTCGTACCCGTTGTCCAGGAACGCTTGCAGATGGTGACCGAGGTCGAGGGAACGCAGCCATTCGCCCACTATATCCCCCTCCATCGAGGCTGGCTGGGATGTCGTCGTGCCGTTTTACCGGCACCCATGCGCGACGATGCTCCTTTTCACTAGTGTTAGCTGACTTGCAGCGACATTCCCGCGTATGCTCATTCCCTTCTCGTAGTAACTACTGCCTCGCTCGCGCGTGTGACTGTCAAGCGGCGGCTGGCATGAAACAATGACGTCATTCGGGGGTTTCCTCATTAACTATTAGTGTCTATCCTCCATGTGGCGCCACTATTCTAGATTTCATGCAAACTCCCCACCAATGGCGCCAATGTTGAGGAATGCGGATTTTATGTATACCATACTCAGAATCTGAATGTACAATAAAATGTGAACATTCTGCCATGGAAATAAACTGCTTTTGTTTTGGTGATGTCTTGAAATGGCTTTTAGAGAGTGATTTATTCATTGTCCAGGAGTGGCTCAAGCAAGCATAAAACACACTGTATGCGAGTACTTTTTCTTCCTTACCCCCTACATAGAGATAGCGGGAACAAAAGTTGGCCCCTAGGCCTAGCTAAAAAATTGCGGAACACTAGTTTAAATCAATTTTAAATGAGTAATTTGTTATTAATACACTGTTTTCAAATTGCCTATTATAGTGTATGGTTGAACTGAGACAACATTAATACTATTGATTCTAATAGTATTATACAAGCAACATTACGATTTTCGGTGATGCAAACAACATTAATTTTATACAAACATAATATTGTCATATAATACATGTACAAGTTCAACACGTATTCATCTGTTTACCACACAGACAGTTTCAATAGTTTGTTGCTGCAGGATTTTGCTATCAGTGGAAACATAAGAGAGAGATGCATGTTTATCCGTAGGACATCACAACTGAACACCATGTGGCAGAATTAGAAATAAATAAGTTTTAATCAGCTCATATGCAACAGCTTTGTGAAGTGTCCAGCGGCCATCTGTCTTCGTCTCTCCAGGGAAACTGGCGTCGACGGTGTTGACGGCTGCAAGATGGAACGACTGATAAGACAATCATGACATAATGTATACAATTAGGAAATATATAATACAGTTAGGATATATATAATATTATACACTTATTGAATGATATTGGGTTTTATGCACGTGTTGCTTCAGAATGTTGTATTGAGTTTGCAAGCCCAATACAACATTATGAAGAAACGAGTGCATAAAATCTATTATGGTTCAATAAGGTATTTATTATATGGGTTCATAACTTACATTTCGATACATTTAATGCTATAAAACAGTAATTTACTACTTACTAGCGATTCTCAAGAACTGGTTTATTTAATTCTTCAGTGCGAATGCGTAAAAGTGCAACACCAGTTTTTATTGCACTGGTCGTCACACCGTATAGGACAGTGTGTATCACTGGACGTCACAACATATAGGACAGCGTGTATCACTGGTCGTCACACCGTATAGGACAGCGTGTATCACTGACCGTCACACCGTGCAGGACAGCGTATGTCACTGGCCGGAACACCATGCAGGACAGCGTGTATCACTGGCCGTCACACCATGCAGGACAGCATGTATCACTGGCCGTACCACCATGCAGGACAGCGTGTATCACTGGCTGTCACACCATGCAGGACAACATGTAGCACTGGCCGTCATACTGTGCAGGACAGCGTATCACTGGTCATCACACCGTGCAGGACAGTGTATATCACTGGTCATCACACCGTGCAGGACAGTGTATGTCACTGGTCATCACACCGTGCAGGACAGTGTATGTCACTGGCCGTCACACCGTGTAGGACAGCGTATGTCACTGGCCGTCACACCATGTAGGACAGCGTATGTCACTGGCCGTCACACCATGCAGGACAGCGTATGTCACTGGCCGTCACACCATGTAGGACAGCGTATGTCACTGGCCGTCACACCATGCAGGACAGCGTATATCACTGGTCATCACACCGTGTGGGACAGTGTATGTCACTGGTCATCACACCGTGCAGGACAGCGTGTATCACTGGTCATCACACCGTGCAGGACAGTGTATGTCACTGGCCGTCACACCATGCAGGACAGTGGGTATCACTGGTCATCACACCGTGCAGGACACTGTATGTCACTGGCCGTCACACCATGCAGGACAGCGTGTATCACTGGTCATCACACCGTGCAGGACAGAGTATGTCACTGGTCATCATACCGTGCAGGACAGTGGGTATCACTGGCCGTCACACCGTGTAGGACAGCGTATATCACTGGCCGTCACACCATGCAGGACAGCATATGTCACTGGCCGTCACACCATGCAGGACAGCGTATGTCACTGGTCGTCACACCGTGCAGGACAGTGGGTATCACTGGCCGTCACACCGTGTAGGACAGCGTATATCACTGGCCGTCACACCATGCAGGACAGCGTATGTCACTGGCCGTCACACCATGCAGGACAGCGTATGTCACTGGTCGTCACACCGTGCAGGACAGTGGGTATCACTGGCCGTCACACCGTGTAGGACAGCGTATATCACTGGCCGTCACACCATGCAGGACAGCGTATATCACTGGCCGTCACACCATGCAGGACAGCGTATGTCACTGGTCGTCACACCGTGTAGGACAGTGTATATCACTGGCCGTCACACCGTGCAGGATAGCGTATATCACTGGTCATCACACCGTGCAGGACAGCGTATATCACTGGTTGTCACACCGTGCAGGACAGCGTGTATCACTGGCCGTCACACCGTGCAGGACAGCGTGTATCACTGACCGTCACACCGTGCAGGACAGCGTATGTCACTGGCCGTCACACCATGCAGCACAGCGTATGTCACTGGCCGTCACACCGTGCAGGACAGCGTATGTCACTGGCCATCACACCGTACAGGACAGTGTGTATCACCGTAGACAGCACAGCATCAGCAGTTACCCATGTCATAAATAGCTGAATTGTGAATAGGAATGCTTAATGTCCAGTGACTTAATTTTTCAAAGTTGAACATTGAAAATGAATGACCCCTCCCTCCAATCTAAAATACTGAATCTGCCCCTATAAACTAGATACACAATTACTGTGAAAGAGAAACGTTGCAGACACAAGCATTAAGTGGCAGATAAATGACAAATAATAAATAGCAAACGTCATTAAGTGACAAATCTAGCAATTCATTGAAGCATTTTCTGACATTTCATACACAATGAATGGTTTAGTTTTATTTTGTTTCTTCAATAACCAACTCTGATTTCTTGACTGATGAATTTATATCATAAAAATACAAAACAGGCATTCACTATTACATACCAGACTACTTTCCCGACAGTAATATTTCCTCTCGATCACCTAAAAGCAAGAAAACATCAAACAGTTGTTATTCATCCATTTTAAAATGCACTATATGGATGGTTATTTTCAGATATACTTCTGCTAAATTGTACACAAGCATGTTTTAAGCTGTATTATAAAAAAACATGTTGGACAGCTTTTGAAAATGAGCTTGTATTTAACAAGATATCACACTGACTACATTAATTTCAAATCTACTTTAAGTTCACGATTGGACCAATGTTATTAGAATAGAAATGAACAGCAACAAAACTGACAGGAAACACCGTCTCTACAAACATGGGCATTGTACAACAGCAGAAAGGTGCAATGAAAAAGAAAATGCAAACCTTATCAAAGAATCGACTAATCTTCACTGCATTACTTGTGCCAGGTGCCAGGTGTTTGTCTTGTGCGCAATCCTGCAAAATATGACGGTAAGATTGTTTTTTGTACACATGGTACTTCAAACCCCCTCTTCAATTCATTTATTTTACTTATTTAGGCGTGTTTATTTGCTGGGAGCATAAGCCATCCACAAAAGCTCTCCACTGTGTCTTGTTCTGTGCCATCTTTGTTATCTCATTCCAGGTGTAGCACATCTTCTTCAGTTCGGTTTCCACATCCACATCCAACAGGTGTTTCTGGGCCACCTTCTTCCCTTGGGGTCCCATGTTAGGGCTTGTCTGGTGATGCTCATTGGGGGTTTCATAGTGTATGGCCAATCCACCTCCATTTTTTCTTTTTTTTTTCTTTTTTTTTCCACTGGAAGCTGTTTGGTACTTTCCCAGAGTTTAGCTGCTAACTTTGTCAGACCATTTCAAATTTACAATTCTGTGCAGGTATCAATAGATGAAAGGCTGTATCCTTTTCAGTGTTTGCTGCGTCATTCTCCGTGTCTCTGAGCTGTATATCAACAGTGACTTGACATTTCAGGTAAAATATCCTCACCTTGGTGTTTAACTTCATCTGCTTTGCCTTCCAGATTTTCTTCGAAATGAGAAACGCAACTCCGGTTTTTTGGACCATAACTTAAGTCTTGTTCGGTGCCTCATATCTTGCTCATTTTATTGCCCAAGTACGTGAAGGAGTCCATTTTTTCCAGTGGTTCTCCTCCTAGAGTGACAGGGTTTTAACCCATCACAATTCAATTAGCCCACCACACCACGTTTTAAATTATTATATGTATTTCTATTTTGGTATGTTCGTGGAGAATAAATGTAGCCATTATCCAATGAATTTTCAAATATAGTCCAAATTGGTTAATGTAAATAGCTTCTGCAATATAACTAACATATTTTTTATGGTGTTTACAAATTTGTTTGTCTTTTCTCGGATTTTTTAAAATATATTTGACAGTGGTTACTATGTTTGTCAAACAACAAACAGAATCAGCCCAACTTGTTTTCATGCACATTTACTTTGTTATCATATGTTATCATATGTTATCATATGCAGGAATGCTGTCAAGTACAAATCAAATACAGCTGATGTCCTAAGCAAAGAATTAATTACGTTCTATCACAACATAGCTCAAGTTGTAATATCCTGAATTATTATATTTGTCACATATACGAAAATTAATTGCTGTTAAATGTTTGCTGATTTCCTATTCATATCATATCACATATTACAATAACATACATATGTATATATATATATATATATATATATGTCTTATTTTTATATTTCATTCATACAGGTTATTCATCTTTAATTCCTCACAAAATTCCATTGTTTAATTTATAATTATATATATAGGTGGCTGTCACGTTAGCAACCAAATTATGGTCTTAGTGGCAGCCTCCCAGACTTACGTGATTTCATACATTTTTAATCAACATTAATATCTATGTATTTAAGCATTTTGCATAAATTCATGACATGTTGTATTTTATTTTATTTATGTTACACTAACATGTCAAACAAGCACTTCCTGATTCCCACATTTACCAGGTTGATCTCATCTGCTGCACATTCCTCGGCTATTGTCGAGGATCGCCTACGCGAGACCTCCGGAGCAGCTTGTGCCAAGTTCATCTTTGTGCCAATGACTAGTATAGGAACTGAAGTATCCGCAAACTGCTCAGGGTCATACCTGTCGGAACATGATAAAAATACGATATTTATATAGTGCCATAATCACCTAAAGTTCTATGGCGCTGTACAATAGTCTAAAAATGAATATATATATATACATACATACATACATACATACATACATACATACATACATACATACATACATACATACATACATACATACATACATACATACATACATACATATATAAGAAGCAATGATACATTTACATTAAGGGCAATACAACTTAAAATATAAATATAATTAAATAATTAAAATAATAAATACAATTAATGGCAGTACAACTAAAAGTATACATGGAATTAAATAATTAAAATAATATATTGTGTTTAAGTATACATGGAATTAAATAATACAAAATAATAAATTAATTTAAATTAAGGTCGGTAAACATAATGTTCTAACATGTACATTCCTGCAGGAGAAGAACGATTACATGATAATAACCATAATTATATCACATCAAATAAAATCAAATAATTTTTTTTAAATAATGTCAACATTCAGATCTGTCTGAATTGTGATGGTTACATAAACTGAAAATACACAATTTCTCATGATCAATTGTTGAGTATGGGTGAAACATTATATATTTGCATTCTCAGTATTTGGTATCTCAGTGTTGAATAGGTCTTAAGTTTCCATCTTCATTTGATTTAGCCCACAGTGAGTTAGGTTTGTAGGTGTTCATTGTTCAAATCTGTAGTGTGTGAATAGCTTATGTAATACGTGAATTTGATTTAATAAAAAAGTGCGCACTATTGCTAAAATCATTAAATGAATTGACCAGGCAATTTGTGAAAGTGTAAATCTATAGTATATAGAGCCAGACCATTTTCTCATTATCTTGTTGCATTTTGACCAGACCCAGTCCAAAATAATTTAATACTTTATCCGAAGATTTTGCCTAAACAAACTGTCCGAGTTGATACTAGACAGGTTCGATTGTTCATGAAATGAATCTGAACCGAGGCGAGTGAAAACATCAAACGGAGAATCAGGGACCACTAAATACTTCAATAACCTTTCACAGAAACATCTACGCTATGCTGAGCTTATATCTGAGAATTTATAATTGGTCAAATTAAACTTAGCTAGATGACCAGATGGACATCTAAGCAAGATGTGTAGCAGTGACCAACTGCTCTGTCTCATAGTTACATTTCATTCGATATTGCGAGGTAGTTAGCAGAATTGACTGAGCCACATCATGAACACTTCTGTAGTGGCTCATGAGAGACGGAGTCCACAGCTGGTTACACATTTACCCCCTGTGTGGGATCTTTTACTTCCCCTGGCATAGATACTAGATAGAACGGATCAATGGCTTTTAGTGTCACTTCTGAAAGACACAGACAAAGTGGGGTGAACGAAATTTTCCAAGTTTCAAAACGGTACCAGGTGGATTTGAACCCCGGTCCCCTTGACCGACAGCCAGGTGCTTTAACACACAGCCACGGCACTTTATTTGTAGCTACACAGTAGAATCTCCTGACTGAGACTCACTCGCTCCCCGGGCTTGAGTCATCCCTGTTTAATATCTCCGCCAGCCATTTGTGAAGATTCTGCTGCGACTTCCTGTTTGTGAGGTCATGGACAAGGATGATACCTGCAGCCAAACAAATGTGGTAATATTAATAATAATAATACTAATAATAATTGACTTCTATGGCGCCTATATCCTCAGGAACCTGAGCTCAGAGGCGCAACAAAACAGAATCAGTAAGCGTAATCGTAAACAGGGACGTGCAAAAGTCAGCATCAGAATGAGGGACAACCGACTTATTGAATGATACTGGGTTTTTGATTTGATATTATGACTGATTTTAATTGCACTACACTGTAATTTGTGTTAGTCCTAATATACAGAAGATCTAGCTTGTAGCATTTTTAACCCCAATATGCTTATGCATACAGTGATGCTTTCATGTAACAAGTTCCATAGTTTCACAATTTTTACTGAAGGATTCTTTTTTAGATGTTTCCATTGTTACTATAGTTGGCCAATTGCTTTCCAAGAGTCAAAACCCAAAACCACAAAAGCTAAAGCACTAAAAATTTTATAATTTCCCAACTACAAAAGCAAGTCTGTGTATGCTAGTGACCTCTGGTGAACTAAATAAAAATATTTAATCAGCTCATCATTATACGAGATTGTTTGTTTCTAAAAAAAAATATTTTTGCCAATAAAAAAAATTCTATCATGCCTAAATTCTCAGAAACTTGAGCTCAGAGGTTCATCAAAACAAAAGGATTAGGTAATCTAAAAATCGGCATGCAATGCTAAAGTTGTCAATAGATGGGTTATACCACTACAGAGGATAAGCAATCAATTGTTTACTCTTTATTAATGATTTGCATATCGGACATAGTGGTCAGTTACCGTGTGTAGGGTTGTAGAAGATTGACCGACTGTTCCTGTGGGCTGACCACCCACCGATGTCCCACAGCTCAACAAAGTAGGGCTTCTCTGAGGGAGTGCCAGCCTTGTAATCATGCAACTGGCAACAACAAAGTAACAAATGTCATGCACATGACAACACAGCCTTGTCAACAACAATGTAACAAAGTCTTGAACAGCCTTGTCAACAACAACATAACAAAGTCATGAACAGCTTTGTCAATAACAACATAACAAAGTCTTGAACAGCTTTGTCAACAACAACATAACAAAGTCATGAACTGCCTTGTCAACAACAACATAACAAAGTCACGAACAGCCTTGTCACAACAATATAACAAAGTCACGAACAACCTTGTCAACAACAACATAACAAAGTCATGAACAGCTTTGTCAACAACAACATAACAAAGTCATGAACAGCCTTGTCAACAACAATATAACAAAGTCTTGAACAGCCTTATCAACAACAACATAACAAAGTCATGAACAGCCTTGTCAACAACAGCATAACAAAGTCACGAACAACCTTGTCAACAACAACATAACAAAGTCACGAACATCCTTGTCAACAACAACATAACAAAGTCATGAACAGCCTTGTCAACAACAATGTAACAAAGTCATGAACAGCCTTGTCAACAACAACATAACAAAGTCATGAACAGCCTTCTCAACAACAACATAACAAAGTCATGAACAGCCTTGTCAACAAGACACTTCCTACAGAAACACTCAGGTGAGCAGTTGAAGCACCACACGGCACACACCACACAACATACTCCAGGACCAAAGTAGACCTCACTTGTTCTTCCCTCACATAACTATAATATATCTCTGGAACTCCATTCCATCTGATGCACCAGCTGCAGCCTCTCTTGACGCCTTCAAGTGGAAACTGGGAGGCTGGGCAAAGACTGCGCTACCATGCCTCACTACTTCGTCAACTGTGTGGTGAAGTGCTTTCATACTGAATGTCAATGCATTTCAGAATTTTAAATATCGTATTCAACCTAACAAACCAGGGCTGGGGTCAATTCCATTTAATCAATTCAAATTCCTTTCAATTCAATTTAATCAATTCCAATTCAATAAAAAAAATTAATTCAAAATCCAGCTCAAATCTTTAAATTCGAATTCAGTTCCAATTCAATTCCAATTCAATTCCAAATTCATTTTATGGGAGTTTTTCCAACATAGGATAATACTAATATCTAATTGTAATAGACGTCATTTTCTGTAAGAGTAATAGGGAAACTTTTTTCAAAAGTAATAGTAATAGATCCTAAAGTAATTGATAATAGTATATTACTTTTCTATTACATCTATTGCTGCAAACTTTCAAAATAACAGTTTTGTTTGGTTGTTTTTCCAACGACAGTAATTGTAAACAACGTACAAACACTGGCTGAGCTGTTATTCAAACAACATGAAAAGACCAGTAGGCTGAACATTTTATGGTTTCAGAAATACCTGCTCAATAAAACAATGCAGGAGTAGCAAGCCAATTGGGTACAGACAACGAAATCTTAGAGTAGGAGCTGCAACCTGTATTCATTTGAATTCAAAGTAAGCCCATCACACACCACCATAGTATAATTTGAGCAGAACTTCTGAGTTTTTTCTAATTGCCACATGGTAACATTGCTACGCAGACCCTTTGTTCAAATTTGGACAAATGTTCTCACCTCACATCTTAAAATGATGTACAAATGTATACTTAGCTGATACAAAGATTTTCAATTCATATACAATTCTGGAGTTGCACTGAGAACCACATTGGAAAAAAACAATGCACAAGAAAATGAGGTTCAATTAATTTTCTTTCAATTCCAAATCAAATTCAGCTTGAGGAAAATCTTACAATTCAAATTCAGGAATTGAACTGAACTGAATAATTCCAATTAATGTTTTTATTCACCCCAGCCTTGTAATAAACACAGTATGTTTGAAAAAATTGGGCCATGGAAATATGTTAAGGATGTTTCTGTAAATATGTTAAGGATGTTTCTCTACACAGTAAGGTAACTGGTAAGTGGTATCATTTGGTGACTAATGTAGAATAACTGAAAAGTGGTGCCAACTGTTTAATACCAGACGACAACACTTTTCAGTTGTTCTACACTAGTCAAATTACAATAATTATGGATCCTGCTGATTAAAAAGGGGTGTACACTAATTAGGGCATGTACACTTAATAGGTTGAATACAGTATATCAGTTTTGCTGATGAATCATTCTCAATATACATGCATGCATGTGAATGGCCTATTCTATTTGTCTCTCCACGAAGAGGCAGAAGAGGAAATTCTGGATTGGTACAAATAGAACAGAACTGGAGGTGAGTGAAAACAGCTGTTATTGAGCTGTACTATCGTACATTTATTCTATGTTATTTTTGTGTATCACACAAAGCTACAAACATGATGTACCCTGGTACACATTTGTAATGTAATTCACATATCAGCCAGTGTAAGTGAAACAAACTCATTTGTAATATACAGTGAGAGAATCGACGAAAAATTTATCAAATGTGTGGTCATGTGACTTGACCTCTCCACCTACGACATGCCCTACAGGTGGAGAGAGCCTCTCCAAAAAAAAAACACAAAGTTTACCATATCCCTCCACCAGAGAGGCAAATAGAATAGACATCAGGTGTTATAACCATAAAAACATTGGACTCTTGTCTTACCTTTGTCTGAACAGAGCAGCCTATGGTCCAGTATGGGTTGGCAATGGGCTTATTGTAGCAAATGAGATGAGCCAGGGATGTCTTGCCAACACCTGCACATGACAACACGTCATATATAATAATGTCTTCCCTTATCTCATTGTACCTGTGATGGCTGTCTGAAAGTGTGATACTAGGTAATTGTGTTTACAGTTAACAACATTAGTTGTTTCAGCCTCCATGGATTTATACCCGGCAGTTTTGTAAGGATATTGGGCCCAGTCTATTAAATGAAAATGTATGTAGTTATTGTTCTGAGTTACGTCATTTATGTCAAATGTCCACATTGGTTCCTTTAATGTAATACCCCACCCCGCGGAATTTCTCAAATATTTTTTGTGTACAAACGATCACCATGTGCCGCCGGGCATGCCTAAAAATGTCAGCCCCATACATGCAAAAATATGAGGGAACAGACATACTCATCAACTTGGGCTTGGTAACTATTTTATATTAAACTTTAAGTTTAAAGACTTCTGTGACCTGTAAATTGTGTCAATATGTAGTTTGTTTTGTGTTTTTAATATTTCAACTTATACTATAAATACAAAGAACCAGGACACATATAAAAAGTTGTGACGTTTTCCTCTGATTTGTATAAGTTTATTTCCTACGTTCGGGATGAGGGGTGTGTCGACGTGGGAAATTTTCGACGTACGTGTTCGTCATTTCGCAAAATTACTGTCTACATCTGTCGCAGATTATACAATTTTATTTGACCAATTATGAGCATATCGTAAATAAAAACATTTATAATTTTAGGAGCAACAAAAAAGCTACGAATATGTAACTGTCTGTACCAGAATCTCCAACAATCAACACGCGAACTTTGTCAATAGCAGCCATAACGGAGAATGTAAATAGTATAGATGGAGGGTGTTGCAAGCGTGTATTATTTTGAACGCTAACATCTCGTTTGCAATAATAGAAAATAATTAAATAATATTGGAAAATGTGTGATCACGTGTATGGAAAATTAATGCAATAACTATATTGTATGATGGTCAAGTGGACTGAAGCAATATAAGTTTATCTAGCAACTACTTCTCATTTTAAAAATATTACAATTGCTATCAGTATTGTACCAGGTATTGCAAATGTCTAAAAGTTTTGCAAATACTTCCGATTTAGCAATATGCAAACTGGTGTGACAAACTTGCGTTCTTCCTTGTACTTCCTTTTATAAAGGGGCAACGTTTGCACATTAAGGATGACCACATGGGGCATATACTCTCTCCTTACATAAACGTAATGTATATGTAAGATTACATTGAAGTAATATCTATTATCTGCCTACTCATGCATACAAGATTTAACAGATTTTCCATCCAAGCCAAAGACCCAGATGGTAAGTGGACAAGGAAGCCATTGGCTTATCGAGAGTCCATCAGTGTTCGTCTATATGTAACCCGCCCTCCTGAGATATGTGTCCTTGTTTTTAAACATATCCACGCTGCTAGCAGTTATACAATCCGTAGATAATTTGTTCCATTAATTTACTGTATCTATAGTGTATCTATATCCTTCTTACGATATGGTCTTCACGCTTGTATACAGTATTCTAGATGTGGTCTAACTATTGTTTTATACAGAGGTATAATTAGCTTTTTATCCTTGTAAGTTATGTTTCTCCTAATCAACCCAAGAATTAATTTTTATTACCCTTTGAAGCTGCAATACCACACTGCCCTGAAACTTTCATATCAGCACTTAGTGTTACTCCTAAGTTCTTTTCTTTTATAGTAGTACCCAGAACAGTATATCTCCCATTTTATAGTTTACATCCAAGTTCCTGTATGTAGGTAGGTATTTGCATTTCCCAAAATTGAACAACATCTGCCATTTTTCAGATCATTTCACTAATCTGTCTAGATAGTTTTATAAATGTTGTTTACACCATCAGTGTTAACATTTCTAAACACTTTTGTATCATCTGCAAATTTGAGTATGTTACTTGTTATATTATTGTCCAATTCATTGATATATATTAAGAATAACAATGGTCCTAATACTGATCCTTGTGGTACCCCACTCAAAGCTGATTTCCAGTTTGAAACTTCTCCATCTACACGCAGTCTTCTGTCAGTCAGCCTTTGTTCTATCCAGTCAATTAAGCCATCCCCGATACCATGGGCTTTTAATTTAAGTAGTTATTTTTTATGTGTCAAAGATAATATCTATTGGTGATCCCTCGTCAATCCACTTAGTGATTTCTTCCAAAAAACATAACATATTTGTTAAGCATGACCTCGCTTTTAGGAATCCGTGTTGAAATGAATTTAATAAATCACTGACATTAAATTCACTCGTCTGTAATTCTCTTACTTATTTTTTTAAATCTTTTTAAATAATGGTATGATGTTTGCTTCTTTCCATTAAAAGGGATCAACTCCCTCTTTATTGATAAGTTGAACCCTCTTACAAGTGGTACACTGACTTGTTCTGCTGTTTCCATAAGTAGTTTTGGAGGAATTCCATCTACTCCTGGTGATTTATTATCTTTCATTACCTTTATTTTCTTAGCAACCATTTCTGGAGTCACAGAAATGGTCGCTACACTTCCATATTGTAAATCCAATTATAAATGGGCTATGAGTTTCTTTATCGATTTTGTTTTATTATGTTATATATGAAAATATATAAATATTATAAATGGGCTCTGAAAATGCATGTAACATATAATTAAATTTGCAGCTGGGTTCTTCGAATTAATTATTAATACCATTGACATGTCCATAATAAAAAACATCATTATCCTTATGCCCAATATCTACCTACATATTCATGCATGCACTTCCATATTACAAGTCCTATTATAAATGGGCTATTAAAATGTTAAAAAATAACGTATATTGTAACAAACATTATATACATTGCATGAAAGTGACATGCACCTATTCATCTCAAGTCTCAAGTCTCAAGTGGTTTACTCCAAACAGCCCAAATTTGGGCTAACGCAGGAGTTTGTGGTGGACTGTGCACATGCGCTGTGGGTGGTACATTCAATTAAAAGACTAGTATCATTAATGTTGCTGAAATGGTTTTTATCTGATAGTTTTATTTATTTTATGTATAGGATGTTTAACGAAAATTTTTAATAGGTTGGTTGTGTGTATGGATACTGTCGCTGCCTTGCTACATGCACACATAGACAGTCTCCATACCCACACCATGGATAAGTTTACACTGAGTACTGTGTTTTAAAGGCAGTTTATGTGAGGAGGTGTGGTGAAAGGGAGTTCCATAATAGCTTCTTGAAATGATTTTGGGTTTTTTATATTGATAATTTTTGGTGGAATCATATTCCATATGCGAATGGCTCTGGGATAAAATGAAAAGACCATTGCATTTATACGACACTTGGGGGGCTATATATTGTCCACCGGTTCGAGAACGAGTTAGTAGGCCTGGAGGGGGGGTGATCTCAATAATGTTGTTTAGAATTTTGTAGAAGGTAGTGGCTTGTTTGATAATGCGCCTTCGTTTGAGGGTTGGCCATCCAAGGGCAGTAATTAGATCTGCTGGATTTGTGTTCCATCTGTAATCATTTTTAACAAATCTGACAGCAGAGTGTTGCACTCTTTCAAGGCTTTTAACTTGTGAAAAGGTGTGGGGATTCCATATGGGTGAAGAGTACTCAAGTTTTGGCCTTCCTTGTCTTCTCTTTCCTTGTGGGTTATAGTCCAGTGCTTGTTTGGTTGTATTTGTTGGGTCTTTTCTGAGTGTGTGGCCAATCCAGCTCCATTTTCTCCTCTTGATTGTAGTGCTTATTTCTTCCTGTTTGGTTTTCTTCCAGAGCTCTTTACTTGATATTTTGTTAGGCCACCATACCTTAAGGATTTATCGGAGGCGACTGTTGATGAAGACTTGGAGTTTGTTGTTGAGAGACTGAGTAGTTTTCCACGTTTCACAGCCATAGAGAAGAACTGGTTTAACGTTGGTGTTGAAAATGCGGATCTTAGTGTTTATGGATAGTTGGAAGATAGCCATACAGGGTGTAGGGTTCTGAAGGCATGGCGATCTTTATTGATGCGTAGCTCCACATCTTTGTCAGCTCCACCATTTGTACTGATGTTGCTCCCGAGGTAGATGAAGTCTTGTACTTCCTCAACAATACCACTTTCTAGTGAGATGGGTTCGGAGGATCTGCTGTTGACTTTCATCACCTTTGTCTTTCCCACATTGATCTTAAGACCCAGTTGGCTGCTTTTTTCTTGAAGCCTTTCTGTTTTTTGTTGCATGTGTTTATGGGTTTCTGAGAGTAGTGCTAGATCATCTGCAAAATCCAAGTCTTCTAGTTGTGAGAACAAGTTTCACTGGATCCCAGTACGATGGTGTTCTGTGGATCTTTTCATTGTCCAGTCTATGACTATCAGAAAGAGCAGTGGAGATAGCTAGCAGCCCTGTCGTACTCCAGTTCCAATCTGGAAGCCTTCTGAAACTTGTCCATTAAAGATGACATGACCAGTGAAACCTTCGTACATGTTCTTTATTAGGGTTACAAATTTTGTAGGTAAACCATAATGCCTCATAACTTGATAAATGCAGATAATGCCAGTGTTAATGTGCAGAGTCGACCTAGCCAAAACGGAGTTTTGGGGCTATTCGCAGGGGTGGGCTCTGGAAATAAGGCCAGCGCTAATTCGGAGAGCTGGGCTCTGCGAATAGCCAAATCGACGAGTCTAGCCTGGGGGGGCTCTGCGAATGGCCCCGTCCGTTTATTAAATCGTTTTCTGGATATAGGCTTACCTTGTGTTTATTTTACAAACATGAAAACGGTAACTTAAATTAATTGAAACTACGTATATCAGATTTAATGAAGTAGATATCATTCACAGTATGTAATTATTCTTATCTCGAAGCGTTTATTCAGCCTTCTGGACGAGGTATGTTTGTGCATTTGTGTAGTGTGTGGGCGATAATCAGGGTAGCCATTGGCTTATCGAGAGTCCAACATGTTTCATTTGTGTAACATGCGCTTCTGATATATTTATCTTTTTTAATTCATGCTGCTAGCATTTACACAATCTGTAGATAATTTGTTCCATTAATTTATTGTTCAATACCACCGAAATGGGGCATTCCGACCAACAGTGCCAAGGCCCAAGACCAAGTGACAAGTCACATTGTCATTGCCATTGGCCCTGCGATTGGTGCATTCAGGCAGAGGTGCATTCTGACTGTGATTCCGCCCTCCTGAGATATGTAAATAATTTGTTCCGTTCATTTATTGTCCTCTGACTCTGTGAGAACGAGTACTTCCTGATATCCAATCTACACTGTCACGTTGCCTCATGTACTCTAGTTGGGCATCAAATGTTTTGGTCCATAACGCCGGTGCTCGGACTACTCGGTCCACAGACAACTCGGCCTAGTTCGAGACAGCTCGGCTCCGATTTTGAGACAACTCAGCCCAGGCTCAATGATAAATGATATGATGGTGCTTAGACTTAGTTAGAGATAGGTCAGCCCAGTGGTAAATTACCAAATCAATTATACTGTGTTAACGTGGATGAAAACGGGGAAGTGAAATGTTTTCGTGCCGTAGTTTGAATTACAAACTGACATCACTACACATATCTTTTTTTAATTATGACATATGACAACTATTGCATGGCTTTGTGAAAGTACATTTTATATTTGCTATGAGAATGTAATTAGACACGACTGTCGGTGCACTGCCAACGTAGGGAGTAGCCATGGCTACGGTAATGGGACAGGTTTCCACACGTGCGATAATCCGGCTTTTTTTCTCGGAATTCATATTTTTACCAGATTCTGCCTGCTAGTTTATGCAAATAATTTTCTAGCGGTATGACTGGAACTTCTATTAAACATAATAAAAATAATGTATTATTATTCAGCTATTAAACTGGAAAATACTTTTTATTGTAACTAGCTCATTCCAATTTCTAAAGATCTGAATGAATTATAAAAAATAAAAGTGGTAAAGGAGGTCAATATATTATTCATATGCACACACTTACATGTTCACACACATGACATGTACATAGTATTTATTATACATTACGTATGGATTATGTTGGTGCTTTCCTCTTTACCTTGTTTATTGACTTATCATGAGTTAGTGACATTTATGGAACGGGATATATTTATTTACATATGTAGAATATAGAGTGAAGACAATATATAACATCTCCTATGAAGACATATAATAATGAAAACATATACAAATGAAAAAATTATGACGGCTGGTATCATAAAGTTCTTATGACATTTCTGAAGAATACTGATAATGCTTTGCACACATATCTCTCAACTACTTAGTTATTTGATAGGGTGGGTGCATACACATTGCCACATGACTTGAGCAGTTGTGACGTCGAAATGTAATTAGCTGCGTACTTGACCTACAACTCGGAGATTTTGCCTTGCAGCCATCGGTAACGTTTTCACTGGTAGCGCTTGAGCTTCTTCTCGCAAACGAATTGCAAAATTATTGGTACGAGTTGGTCTTCCATGAACAGCAAGGGCGCCTACGTATAAAAAGGTGGGGTTGTACCGTTGCTGCGGTGGTTGATGCGATGATGCCAACCCTCAACATTGTTGTTGGTTCATACACTGTGGTTGTACACCGACCAGGATTCCGTTGTCCACACGTGGCTGCATAACCAGTTGTGTTGAATGTAATCCATCAGGTCTACTAGCACGAACGTGGTCATCTGTGCCATTAATTCAACGAACGCTGCCGAAATGTGTTCAACCGGCAGGAAAGGAAGTGCGAATACCTGTAAAACAGATACACACGAAATACGTATAACATTTACAAAAAAAGGAAACATGTCAACTATGAAATATAATATAAGTGTTATTTTTGCTAAGTGTTTCAAAGTTAATCCAAACTAGTAAAGTATATGGGTTAGCGTAGGCCTACCTTCTTGATGAATTTGTATGTTCCTTCATCATTCGAATACGATTGACATAGCCTGAGTTCCTGCGCTTTCCTCCACACCTCCTGGCTCCAGTGGAAGCAACACCCCTTGATCTGTCCATCGAACACTGAGCGGAGACCCTTCCACATTCCTGCGAAAATACGGAATCATTATAATTAGTTGATCACACGTGACAGACAAAGTATCATGCATTAAATATTACTCATGACTATAAGCAGGCAGTTTACCGCACCTGCATATACCATCATTCTACATAAAGCTATATTACATAATATGAGCAACATTGTCAAACATGATGTGTTATGTCATATACATGTCGCATATCTATATTAAATGTTATTAGTAAGCATAACATTCTGTACAAATGTCAGTGTAACAACATCATGAGATAACATTATACAATGTTCTTCCCTTATTGTTTTCTTTACGTTGTGTTGACGTTAACAGAAAGGAATTACATTCATGTGATTAATATGCATTGTAAAGAGTTACAATAAACTAGATTTGATTGGATTATTTAATTTCATGACACCGATACATTTCATAAAGCAATGTCGTGCAGCTCATACCTGGAATTGTAAGTCTCGCGGCTCATGCCCGTCTACAATTGGCCATTGATTGAATCAATGCCCATCTCATACAGAACCCGCACTATAATATGTTTTTTTATTTCTATGAAACACCTGAGTAAACTTTACTTAAAATTCTTTAAATGTTTTACATATATCCTACTACATCTAAAGCACGTGTGTATGTTTATATATTTCAATCCATAGCGTGTTTATGGATGATTTCATATGTAGTTTATTTCATATGTAGTTTATTAAATGTATATGGATCCATATTTGACCTTTTATACTCCGTTGTTGATAATGTACCATATATTAGTGGATTAATGATTGTGCATTAGGTGATAAAAGCATGAAACTTGGTAGATATTATGTAGACTAATACATAAGGATCATGTTCAGATTCACTACGAATTTAGCATAACAAATGCATACTACTGAAATGGCTTACAACTAATAATTTTTAACCAAACATTAACCTGAACCATTTTCCACATCACATGGGGGAATTTAAACAGGTGTTATATTTCTTGTTAATCAGAGGATCACGCAAGATCTGCTCAGTTCCTAACTTCTATTCAATGCATTCAAGGCCGACTTGTTCGTAGCCTTGGTAAACCTTCTCGTCGTCAAAGGGAAGCCAACTTCAGCTAAATACTGCTGATGTCGGACGCTTTGTTTCAATGCATGTACAATGCCGTTATTCAAACAAAAAGACCTGCTCAACGAAACAATACAAGAGTATCAAGCCAATTACTAAGGCCTCTGCACACTACTAACACACACAAATCAAAGGGCAAACTACATGAAACAATCTGCTCAGTAAAACAAAGCAGGAATAGCGAAGCCAATTAATATAGCCTTCAAATATATATATAACTCAATAACACAATACAAGAGTAGGACGCCAATTACTATGACAAATCAAAGGACAGTGTCATCATTTCATGGTAATGTAACAATTTTAGGGTAATATAAGTGCTGATAGGTGTACTATAATTATGGAGTAAGTTCTATAATTAATTTACACACTTGTATACGAAGATAAAAAACTTTACCTTCAATGATCTCTAGAAAGTCAAAACGAAAACACACACGAAACATTTTACATCTTTATTAATGACATAATAATATTTTATTAATAATAATAATTTAATAATATATATATATATATATATATAACATTTGGATTCAAAGTTAATATTTATCAACAATAACGATAACTGTTTGTTTAATTATGCAACTATGCGGGGTCGAGTTGTCTCTAACCTATTTTTAGCCGCCATCATATCATTTATCTTTGGGCCGAGCTGTCTCGACACCTGGGCCGAGTTGTCTCAAATTCGGAGCCGAGCTGTCTCGAACTGGGCCGAGTTGTTCCAGGCCAAGTTGTCCATGGGCCGAGTAGTCTAGCATTCGTCCATAACGGGTTCGGCCCATGGGTCAAACCTACCGTTTTCGCAACCAATGAACTATGAAGTGTTTTCGCTCGCATGGGCCGAATCAACTGTATGTAACTGGTGCCAGTGGGCTCCGTGTGCTGAAACGACTATCGTAACTGGATAGTGTGGTGCGTGGACCTTCTTACATTCGTTATTTTCGACTTGACTTTTTGCGACTTGCATTTTATAACTGGGAAATGCTACATTTTTAGCATTTTTGAATCTTGATGCTTTAATCTACAGATGCTTTAAGAATTAAATTATTTCTAATTATATATTAAACATAAACATATATACAGACAAAGGGGCAAAACCAAGTTTAAGACTTTAAAAGTCAGTTGGTTTAATCATTAAATTAAACCGGTAATCAATAAAAGCATTTTAGTGCATAGAGAATACAAAATATACCAAAGTATAAACACATATACAAAAACAGTTTTAATTGTGACGGTACTAGCTGTTCGATTGATAACCTTGATTTTAAAAGTCAATTAATATTATTCTCTAAAATATTTTAATAGATAATATTATCTGTAATAAATAAAACATGTAACACATAATATCACTATGATATCATATGTAATAGTCATAGAATCGTCAACATTGCTTAATCAAGTAATAAACATTTCCCAACTTTGACGATAGTAGCTAGTTGGTTGGTAACTTTTATTTTTTATCGAATCAGGCTGTGGGCCGAAACGACTATTCTTTAACATGGCCATCTTGCACTATCTCATCATTATATGCTACGAATACTTGCATACCTTTTGACAACTATCAAACACTGCTAACATAATAATATAGGGTGAATTATAAATAATAGACTACATTTCATTTTAATTTGATGTGCAATAAAACATGACAATTTTATAAATAAACCCATTCCAAAATAATTTCTGTTCTTTTATTAACACATTTTTAGTACCAATAATTAGTAATATTTCTAAAAAATATAAGACATAAATGACATTTTATACCAACTTTGTGGATGAACTATAACAAGTATGTTAATTAAAATGAACTCATAAGGATCATAATCAGTGAAAGTGTACCAAGAACTGAACGGTTCTTGCAGGACTCGACGGTTCTTGCAGGACTCGACGGTTCTTGCAGGACTCGACAGGTTTTGCCGTTTCACCACCCTTTTGGCTGCTATGGCGCCTCATACGAACCCATCATGGGCTGAACCAGTTCTAGTTCTGCTATCTTCCTTGAGTGAGAAAAAAATGTCTATCAATATTTTCATGCCCATTCAATATCTTAAAAACTTCAATTTGATCTCCTCCTAACCTCTTTGTCTCTAGGGATGATAAACCAAATTTGTTAGGCATTCTTCATAACTACGGTCTCTCAGTTCTGGTGTCATTTTAGTTGCTCTCCTCTGTATTCATTCAAGCATATCTATATCCTTACAATATGGTCCCCAAGCTTGTATAGAGTATTCTAAATATGAGGTCTAACTATTCCTTTATACAGAAGTATAATTATCTCTTTTTCCTTTATGTTATATTTCTCCTAATCAACCAAAGAATTTGATTACCCTTTGAAGCTGCAATACCACACTGCTCTGAAACTTTGATGTTAGCACTTAGTGTTACTCCTAAGTCCTTGTCTTTTACGGTAGTACCTTGAACAGTATCTCCCATTTTCTTGTTTACATCAAAGTCCTGTGCCCTGTGTGTAGACACTTACATTTCCTAAAATTTAGTAACATCTGCCATTTTTCAGACCATTTAACTAATTTCTCTAGATCATTTTGTAAATGTTGTTTATCACCATCATCTTTCTAAACAAAAAAAGGTACAGGTACATCCTTATATAGCACAGTATCCAGTCCGTAGGACCATCCAAAACACTTTACATTTCCACCCCCTGGCAGACCTGTTCATTCCAAGGCTATCTTAACTTCTCTGGGAAGCATTCAGCCACACTGCAATTGGACAAAGACTATTCGTTCACATTTCCACTACTGTCTGTATTGCCAGGTACTCATTTATACAGTTGAGTGAACTGTGTCAACATGGGGTGATCAAACTTGCCAAAGGTGCGAAACGACAACAGTGTGATTTTAAACCGGGTTCTCTCGATTGAGAGTCCGGCCTTCTAACTGGTATGCTATCGCGCCCCACGATGTTTGTGTCATCT
Organism: Lamellibrachia satsuma; assembly: GCA_033239005.1. Classification (NCBI taxonomy): domain Eukaryota; kingdom Metazoa; phylum Annelida; class Polychaeta; order Sabellida; family Siboglinidae; genus Lamellibrachia; species Lamellibrachia satsuma. The sequence continues at coordinate 8,062,108 of BSQZ01000021.1, read as the reverse complement.
GCAAATTTAAGTAGTAATCTTTGGTGTGGAGCTTTCTGAAAATCTATCTACCTACCTAGGTACTGGTGATTCCTCGTCTGTCCACTTGATTTCTTCCAAAACATATTTGGTCTTTAATTAACCTTCCTAATAATTTACAAATCATTGATGTTAAAATCTCTCAATGATGTTTGCCTCTTTCCATTCAAAAGGAACCACTCCCTCTTTTAATGACAAGTTAAACAATCTTGCAAGTGGTATACTAATTTGTTCTACTGTTTCCATTAGTAGTATTGGTGGAATTCCATCCACTCCATGTGATTTATTGTCTTTCATTGCCTTTATTTTCTTCACTACCATTTATGGAGTTACAATTAACTGCCATAAATAGTCTGATTTGGCCTCCTGAGATTTAGCATCTGAAACTGGAAACTGGTAATGAACTACTGTCCTCTCTGGTAAACACTGACCTGAAGTATCCATTTAGGTCTTCTGCCATTAAAAAACCTTGTGATATATTTCCAACACTTTCTTCTAGGGGTCCAACCATATCTCAAATGTTTTGTTTACTCATAATATATGCAAACAATTCTTGCTGCAGCTGTATTATTTTTATATTACATGCTAATTTTTTCTCATAGCTTCGTTTAGATTTTCTAATTTTAGTCACAGCTGCATTAAGTGTCTCTGTAATTTGTGTAGTCTTCTAAAGCAACTGCTTAGCTACATAGTATGTAGAATGTTGTTCCTAACACGTTTAGACACTACATTGGTAAGAACCACAGCTGGAAGTGTAACTGTGGTCTGACCCATTAATGAATGCAGTGAATAAAGTATGGTACGCAATACACTGTTTAACTGTTACCATCAGTGTTTAACTGTTACCATCAGTGGGCACCACAATTCACTGTTTAACTGTTACCACCAGTGGGCACCACACTGCACTGTTTAACTGTTACCATCAGTGAGCACCACAATACAGTGTTTAACTGTTACCACCAGTGGGCACCACACTACAGTGTTTAACTGTTACCACCAGTGGGCACCACACTACACTGTTTAACTGTTACCATCAGTGAGCACCACAATACAGTGTTTAACTGTTACCATCAGTGAGCACCACAATACAGTGTTTAACTATTACCATCAGTGGGCACCACACTACAGTGTTTAACTGTTACCATCAGTGAGCACCACAATACAGTGTTTAACTATTACCATCAGTGGGTACCACACTACACTGTTTAACTGTTACCACCAGTGAGCACCACAATACAGTGTTTAACTGTTACCATCAGTGGGCACCACAATACAGTGTTTAACTATTACCATCAGTGGGCACCACAATACAGTGTTTAACTGTTACCATCAGTGGGCACCACACTACACTGTTTAACTGTTACCATCAGTGAGCACCACAATACAGTGTTTAACTGTTACCACCAGTGGGCACCACAATACAGTGTTTAACTGTTACCATCAGTGAGCACCACACTACACTGTTTAACTGTTACCATCAGTGAGCACCACAATACAGTGTTTAACTGTTACCATCAGTGGGCACCACAATACACTGTTTAACTGTTACCATCAGTGAGCACCACAATACAGTGTTTAACTGTTACCACCAGTGGGCACCACAATACAGTGTTTAACTGTTACCACCAGTGGGCACCACAATACAGTGTTTAACTGTTACCATCAGTGAGCACCACAATACAGTGTTTAACTGTTACCACCAGTGGGCACCACAATACAGTGTTTAACTGTTACCATCAGTGAGCACCACAATACAGTGTTTAACTCTTACCATCAGTGGGTACCACACTACACTGTTTAACTCTTACCATCAGTGGGTACCACACTACACTGTTTAACTGTTACCACCAGTGAGCACCACAATACAGTGTTTAACTGTTACCACCAGTGGGCACCACAATACAGTGTTTAACTGTTACCATCAGTGAGCACCACAATACAGTGTTTAACTGTTACCACCAGTGGGCACCACAATACAGTGTTTAACTGTTACCACCAGTGGGCACCACACTACACTGTTTAACTGTTACCATCAGTGAGCACCACACTACACTGTTTAACTGTTACCATCAGTGGGCACCACAATACACTGTTTAACTGTTACCATCAGTGAGCACCACAATACAGTGTTTAACTGTTACCACCAGTGGGCACCACAATACAGTGTTTAACTGTTACCACCAGTGGGCACCACAGTACACTGTTTAACTGTTACCACCAGTGGGCACCACAATACAGTGTTTAACTGTTACCACCAGTGGGCACCACAATACAGTGTTTAACTGTTACCACCAGTGGGCACCACACTACAGTGTTTAACTGTTACCACCAGTGGGCACCACACTACAGTGTTTAACTGTTACCACCAGTGGGCACCACAATACACTGTTTAACTGTTACCATCAGTGGGCACCACAATACAGTGTTTAACTGTTACCACCAGTGGGCACCACAATACAGTGTTTAACTGTTACCACCAGTGGGCACCACAATACAGTGTTTAACTGTTACCACCAGTGGGCACCACACTACACTGTTTAACTGTTACCACCAGTGGGCACCACACTACAGTGTATAACTGTTACCACCAGTGGGCACCGCACTACACTGTTTAACTGTTACCATCAGTGAGCACCACAATACAGTGTTTAACTGTTACCACCAGTGGGCACCACAATACAGTGTTTAACTGTTACCACCAGTGGGCACCACACTACACTGTTTAACTGTTACCATCAGTGGGCACCACAATACAGTGTTTAACTGTTACCACCAGTGGGCACCACAATACAGTGTTTAACTGTTACCACCAGTGGGCACCACAATACAGTGTTTAACTGTTACCACCAGTGGGCACCACAATACAGTGTTTAACTGTTACCACCAGTGGGCACCACAATACAGTGTTTAACTGTTACCATCAGTGGGCACCACAATACAGTGTTTAACTGTTACCACCAGTGGGCACCACAATACAGTGTTTAACTGTTACCATCAGTGGGCACCACAATACAGTGTTTAACTGTTACCACCAGTGGGCACCACAATACACTGTTTAACTGTTACCATCAGTGGGCACCACACTACACTGTTTAACTGTTACCATCAGTGGGCACCACAATACAGTGTTTAACTGTTACCACCAGTGGGCACCACAATACAGTGTTTAACTGTTACCACCAGTGGGCACCACAATACACAGTTTAACTGTTACCATCAGTGGGCACCACTATACAGTGTTTAACTGTTACCATCAGTGGGCACCACAATACAGTGTTTAACTGTTACCACCAGTGGGCACCACAATACAGTGTTTAACTGTTACCATCAGTGGGCACCACACTACACTGTTTAACTGTTACCATCAGTGGGCACCACAATACAGTGTTTAACTGTTACCACCAGTGGGCACCACAATACAGTGTTTAACTGTTACCATCAGTGGGCACCACAATACACAGTTTAACTGTTACCATCAGTGGGCACCACTAATTAATTCAAGTCATTGACTGCATGACTATTTATGGGAATAATTAATGCTATACACATATTTAGGATTATATATATATATATATATATATATATATATATATATATATATATATATATATATATATAATTTATATATATATATATAGTATTATATATAATTGTTTCATATCATATATTAATATTTTCAAATAGTATATATATATATATATATATATATATATATATATATATATATATATATATATATATATATATGTATATATATATATATAATTCATAGTAGAACCAGCATGAACATTTTCCTTTTGTAGGCAGAATGAATGTGACCGAACCTGATGTGCTGACAGAGGTTCCTGAGACGCTGAAGCGAATCGTGCGCTACATTACACGTGGCTTTTATGAAAATGAAGCGGCTCTTATTATCGATCTCCTCATTCACCACCCCTGCATCAAGGAGGACGATCTCATCGATTTGCTCAAGTTTGAACGCAAGCAGCTCCGCCAGGCAATGACGATTCTGAAGAACGATAAATTCATCAATGTGCGGATGCGTGCGGAGACAGACGCCGAGGGGAAGATGACTCGTCACAACTACTATTTCATCAACTACAGTGTTCTCGTGAACGTCGTTAAGTTCAAGCTTGATCACATGCGCAAGAAGATCGAGATGGAGGAACGTGATTCGACAAGTCGTGCATCCTTCCTGTGCCCGCGCTGCGAGAAGACGTTCACTGATCTAGAGGCAGACCAGCTATTTGACTTCACCACGCAGATGTTCCGCTGCACGTATTGCCAGGAGGAAGTGAAAGAGGAGACCATTAGTCAACCAAAGACTGATGCGCGCACACTCATGGTCAAATTTAACGAGCAGCTCCAGCCTATATTCTCCCTACTGGTTGAAGTTGAGGACATCAAATTGTCAGCAGAGATCCTGAACCCTGAACCTGTAGATCTGTCAAGCAAAACCAGGTACATTAGGATGTCATTTGTTCATGATGTTCTTTTTGCTCATAATATGCTTCATCCGATATTAACGCCACGGCAGTGTTACTATAAAACTTTTTTTAACAAGATGGTCATCCAAGACAAAAATCCCAGATGGCAAGTGATGAAGTGGGCAAGGAAGCCATTGGCTCATCGAGAGTCCACTCATTTTTCATCCATGTGTGTCTTCCTGAGATATTAAAAAAAAATTTTTTACATATCCACATTGCTAGCATTGACACAGTCTGTGGATAATCCGCGTTCGCTGATATATTATCATCTGATATCTAGTCTACAATGTACATAATAGATGTGTATGTTGTGTAGGTCCTATGGCAGCAAACATCCATTTGACAGAGGTACGTGGAGTGGTGAGGCGAGTCGGAATCGCGGCTATGGATTCACAGAGAACGAGGTGACCATCAACATCCACGGAGACAATGAGACCGTGGAGACTAAGCAAAAACCTCCGAAGGAACGCCCGGTGTGGTTGACAGAGAGTACCCTAGAGGCAGCTGCTGCCAGTGCAACCGTTCTACAACAGGTCTGTTGGTTCCAGGCTAGGGGTCAATTACATTGGAATTGTACACCAGTTCCAGAATTGGAGTTTTGTTTTTAAAAGTAATTGGAATTGGTGAACAATTGGTGGAATTGGTATTTCCAATTACTTTTACATCATGTAATATGCAGAAATTAAATAAAGCTGCTCTAAAATATGTTATCTCGATATGGAATTGGTATTTTTGAGGTGGAATTGTTATTTGTAATTGGTGTCTAATTGGAATTGATATAACGTAATTAACCACAATTCAGGTTGGTTTATGTTGCTCACTTTTCTTATCTTCATTTGACTCTTGAATCATACTTTATACAAAACAGTACAAAATCTGAGTTTAAAAAAATAATGACATTATATAGTATACATTATTTAATATCTTGACCACCATGTCTTTCAAAACGGTGAAGCAGAATTTGTTTAATAAAATTTGACAGTTCTCTGTTTAATTTGAATGTTTCGGTCCAAATATCATGTTCGCATTGCGTGAACATAATTTTACTGGTGTTGATAGGAAAATTGAAAAATCGGTTTCAGAGGCAGTGGTCTCAATGTATGAAATCTTCAATTCAGTGTAACAAAATTAGCTTCAGTTTGACCTAAACCCTACATAACAACTTGGATGTTTTTGATGCAGACCGACACATTTGCTGCGCCAAAGACAACCACGCAGCCAATACCTCAGCCAGCAATGAAGTCAGTTGAGAATGATGATATCATGAAGGCATTGCTTGCCCATGAAAAGACAGCAACGACATCGCATGTGCCTATGGGAGTCACAGTGGCTCCACCCAGTGATGAGGACAGCTCAACCAGCGAGTCAGATGATGAGACAATGGTTACGAATAAGCCGGCCGTCACCGTCATCGGTCAGTCTAAATCTTACATACATTTAAAGGACCTTCCTCAATTTGATTTTTTCACGTCTCATATTGGACTCATTTCTAGAAATAATTAATCTGTCTAGCATCCCAATGATCCCATACATCATGCCAGCTAGTTTGTACAAATTTGTTGTTTAGTTTTGGTGAAATTATCAGACAAACTATTATATCATGTGTTAACAGATCTGGTCACCATTCTATCAAAATATTACTAAAGTGGTATGGCTATTATATACTACAGCATAAGGGTGTTCACACTTTTGCAAGTTACACGATTTAACAATCAGTGTAAATTCTTTCAATGATATAACAAAAGTATGCACTGTTATTAAACCAACTCTGCGTATGTGCATTCATGTGCATTCATGTGCAATCATCTCCATACTACACATTTGAACATCAACAGACTTGATTTACAATGGGCTAAATTAATTGAGGAGGAATTTTTAAGCTAGTGTAACTGACATGTAAATGTGTTTAATTCTGTATGTAAATTTTCTAAAAGGTTCCTTTTGAAGTTCGTGTTATCCAGAATTTGATACAGGAAACATTCACAATGAATATTATAAAGGTTTAGCTATTGTTTAATGACCTGTGATATATTAATTAATAATTGAAATGTTTTATACTTTTTGTATAGATTTATTAAATGTTTTAATCAGCTATTCTATTTTACACTATTTGTTTTTTTAAGTAAACACATATTTATTTTATGCAATTTTATTATTGAATTGCCTGTGAGCATTTTATTTAAAGTGGATTCAGGCGCTGTATGTAAATTCATATTATCATTATTATGATTGTCTCTGTTCACCAGGGGGAGCTGTTGAGGAGATGGAGAGTGAGGAGGAAGCAGTTCCCATGGTTACAGTGGGAGGAGAGCATGTGCCATATGATGAGGTGACGGAGGAGATGGTTGGAAGAATGACCTCGGCTGAAAAGGAAGAGTATATCCGACTGGGACAACAGATGTACGAGGATATGTTCAGCTGAGAAACAACACCCAAGATTGGGAGGAATATAGATCTTTGGGAGTGGACAGGTTCCCTTTGGGTGTTTGGAGGCTACTGATCAGTCGTGACTGGGACACGGGCAGACTCGATGTCGCTATGTGACCAGACGTAGAACCCAACATGCACGCTCCTTCATTTCCATTCATGCCTTGGGAGGAACCTAAGGCTTCCGCAAGAGGGCGTCACTGTTGCAGCCTACTTGGTGATGGCGTCCCATGTCAGACTGCATGCTGTTATCCGTTGCCCATCGTAGGGCTGTCTTGGGCAGTGTGCCAGAGGACATTCATTACGTGTGCCCTAGCCATTTCCACCTCTAGCCATACAAGCAAAGTATTGTATTCGATCTAATAAGCAAATAGTACACTTAAAAAAGTCAAGGAATCTGATCTTATAGGCGTACACCAAAATTTTTTCTCTAGTCAATAAGGTAACTGTTTAACACTAGTGGTGTCATTTGGTGACTAATGAAAGTGGTGCCAACTGTTTAACACCAGATGGCGACACTCAGTTGTTCCACACTAGTCAAATTACAATAATTATGGATCCTGGTTATTAAAAAAGGGGTGTAGGCTAATTATGGCATGTACACTTAATAGGTCGAATACTGTTTCTAATTGGAGGCAACATCATGTGCAGCCATGAAGAATGGACGCGTTACAGTAGTATGACATCACGATGGAAGAACTGCTTGTGTAATGAAGGCATGTAAAGCCTTCTTCATATGGATAAGACCCTGCTGTTAATATTCCCAGATAACAACACGTAATGTAAGATTTGTTTCAAGCATTTGCAACATGGGGAAATTCTGGAAATGGAACAGCTTGCCTTTCAGGTTATGTAATTGAAGTGTCATCCATAAAGTGAACTGGAACAGAAGTAGAGGAATTAAAATAAAGTAACTGATTTGCAAGAATTATAACTACACAGAAACCTGTTTTCCAAAATGACCAACACTTTTCTTTGATACCTTTCCTGGTTAAACTTATTATTGGTTTTCATTACTTTTCTTGTTATGTTATGATTACCAGATACCGTCATGTATTTTGTTCCCAATGCACATTGTTCAGCAGCAAGCATTCTGGTGATCCAATAAAGTTTCATATACTGTATGTTTCATTATACAACCATTTTAACAGGTTTTTCCATAGTGATTCAATTTCTTGAAACACACATACTCCCATTTAATTGGGTTTTTTATGGGGGGGACAATTATATTGCATCAAGGGGATGGTGTTGGTTAAAACTAATAAGGGCAGCACAGGTTTAGACATCTTGGATGTGTTGTACATTTATCAATGGGTATTGTGACCTAGGTGGGTGTATAACAATCAGTGTTTGAAATCGGCGAATTATTAACCAAATGTATCATTATACACACACAAATCGAGTGGTTGCGTGCATATGTAATGGCCAATGTATTATTATACAATTAAAAAGCAGCAACATTTTATTGCACACTTAGAAGCAGGTTTTACACATTAGATGCATGATACAGCTGGACTGAGCTGGTACAGGCAGCTGCTACCGTTAGTCCAGGACTGAGTTTGACTTAGAGGCTAACACCAACCAGTGGTCAGTGAATAAAGACAACGTGACTAAAACCTAAATGAGAATTGGTCAACGCTGGTTGTTTCACAGTGGCTGCAACCATGACATGCAACATACTAATCGGCGTAGTTTCTAATGTGCCTGACTGTAATATCAATAACACTAATATTGATCACTACACTAGCACATACAATAATAATTGTATGAAACAAACATGATGCAAAGAAGATGGCTGCAAGACGGACAAATGCTCTTCTTGTTTCCTATGACGATATGTTGGTTGCCATGTTGACCAGAGCTTCCACCACCTGCAGGTTGTGGCAATGTTGGTTGGTCGGTGTGACGTAACTCTGACCAAACTAGGTCAGGCAGAGTTCAACTTATGCTGGTAGTAACTTGAGTGATCACTAGCTGCATTGGTTGCTAAGTTGAACTCGGTCTGAGGCCACTACAATTGGTCAAGGGGGTCAGTTCAGCAGAGTACTGCTGTAGTTTGTGTAGCACAGAAACTCATTGGCCAGGTTATTGGAATGTACCGGAACAAACTTGCACTTTGTCAATCCCAGAAGTCTCTTGGCTTCCTCCTCCATCACCGCACCTGGCAATAACAGGACTAGTGGCCAGTACATCATACGACAAAGTTACCTTTTATTTGTTTGGAAAATACGTTAAAAGTCAAAATAAAAAAATTGGCTGAAGAGTAGTTTTGTGCTGTCAAATTGGTAGCGGTGGAGGTAAAGGAATTTTGCAGAAAAATGCATTATATATGCCACGCTGTGGACTAACGGTTTTCCTATATATCGCATAACATGCTGCACAAAACACAATTTATCTAAAACCGTCAACGTCTTAAATACAGTGAGAGGTGGGTAAACTTTAAAAATCCACCCTCAACTGATTTAGCCCATCAGAAATCTAGTTTGTCAAAATATGTCCTGCGTGAATAGTTTATATAATATCTGCAATCGATTTAATAAACAAATGCCTATTTTTGTTCAAACATCAAAAGAATTGACTTTAGTCGTTAGGTAAGGCTCAAAATAGTAACCACACATTAAATAAATTTAATAGTTTGTCTGATGATTTCACAAAAACTATATACAAAAGTTGCAAAAATGAGCTAGCATGTTGTAGTGGATACTAGGTAGGTTTGGTTTTTTGCAAAATGAGTTTGAAATGAGGAAAAAACTTAATTGACGAGGTACTTCTAAAAGAATTGGTACGGAGAGAAAACCATTATGAAAACATACCTGTGCACAATATAATTTTGTCTTTCGCTAGCAGCTTCACCGTTTCTGACACTTTGCCAAGACATTCTTCAGATAAGAATGGCGGATCTGCGACCACAAGATCAAAGTTCTGGTGGAAGGCAGGGTCCACCTGATGTGGATTATTATAGTCATAAAAGACAAAGTCTTGGCCGAACTTGTCAAATCGCGAGTCATACTCAAAGAGCACCACATCACATGTGTCTGGCTTGATACGGAGCAGGGCCAGATATAAACTTGGGCAGCTTACACAGGCAATTCTGAAAACAAGAAAAATGTGCTTCTTAGAAAATACGCTTATTTTAAACACATCAACACAATCTTTAAGCGACAAACTGACACTTGAAAGCAGATCAAAAACAGGCAAGGTTAAATACAGTTAGGTATTTCTAAATTACCACAAATATTTGGTTATGTTGTCTACAACCTTTAGATTTGTGTGTAGGCAAGTGTTATTAGGGAGTAAACCCCAACAGAAAATCCGGAGTGGAGCCCCAAAGGCACTCTGATGCAACCTTGCCATCATTCAAGGAGCTCGTGCAGTGAAGAGTGGGGAGGGAGGGAGCGGAGGTGAGCAGCAACATATCTATAAATTTCCTTAACATTAATAATCATCTCATCATTAAGCTGCACATTACTGCAGTACATGACTACATGGGTTTTCAAAGAGCTTTTCTTGTGCTTCTGTAGTATTCTACTATTGTTTGCAATTTACAATTCCCTTGCTGGAAAGCAAGAGCCTTTGTTGGCAACAGTGAGATGACGTAAGCTCTCCTGGTTTGGCCACATCACTCGACATAACACCATTGTAAAAACTATCCTGCAAGGCACCCTGGAGGGCAAGAGAAGGTGGAGCCACCAGAGAAAAAACTGGCTGGACAACATACAAGAGTGGACACATCGAGACCTACCAACCCTGCTACGCACAGCAGAGGACAGACAACGGTGGCGAGGACTGTGTGTGAATGGCGCCCGTACGACTGTCCCAGTCAAGGGATGAAGAAGAAGTGAAGATGTGTTTATTTAAACAGCTGCTTCACTTCTCTGGGAAGCCACATTGCACACACTGCACTTAGGTTATTAATTGTCTGGCTATTTATATCATTGCCGTTATCCATCTAAACAAGAATGATGGATCCTTTAACAAATGTTATTCTCTAGCCTAAATTGACAAACTTTGCTTGGTGACATGTTAAGGTCATTGGTGAAACTTGGGCAGTGTGGTATTCACCCAGAATTCTACCAGGGCCCCTGAATACAGAAGAGGGCAGGTATATGGATCGCACCTGCTAGCCATGCTCACTGCCTCAGTGGCCAGCACCTTCGCTGTTTCCTCCGTGTACCAGAACTGGCTCAGTTCCTGCAATCATTTCGCATACATCTAATAAACAAGATAAAACAGGGAAACACTCTTCTTACAAGTAGTTTCTTCTTACAAGGCATTCCACAGTAATAATTAGTGAAATTTAAAACGAAAGAAAAGACACAGTTTTTGACCTATGTACCTATAAGAGTTACTAAAACAAACCATTTGTAACTACAATTAAGAATATCACAACAGTGGTTTACTAGGAAAACCTTGTTGAACACACATCTTAATTTCATGGGCCGTGCCATAATGTTAGATAACACTATGTCACGAGTGCTGGCAGGTATATGGAGTCACGAGTATACCTACCGTCTGACTTTTCACATTGTACATGATCACGAGAATGCCTAATCCTCTGGTTTTGATGTGCCATTGAACTTGGATTTTCCAAGAATATTGGCACCAAAGAAGTCATTTTATTATTATTATGTCTCAGACTTTCTTTTAAAGAATGTATAAATTAAATGCTTCTTGAGGCAATGGTGGCAGCCTTAACTGGTGTCTGAAATCACGATATGTGTAGCTCATTTATGAAACAATAGCATAAGTTACAATCATATACATACATACAATTAATACTATGAAAATGTAATTCAACATATTTCTGTGTATATATGTATGTAATAAAAATAGGGCTATTTCAAATAAGAACATTATTTTGGGTCAGGGGCACTCCAACTAAGACCAGGCTTGATCGCTACCATAGGAGCCACCCTGTTTATAACATCCATTTATTTAAATAAAACTAACGTAAATGTTACTTTAATATATAGGAATATTTTTAAAGTAGATTTATGGACAGGTAAATAATAATTACCCAATCCTCAACAGGCATTTCTTGAGCCACCTCTTCCTCCTCCTGTTGGAGGAGGAGGTCGGAGACTTGACCCAGGTGCACTGCTCCCTGTTTCCTGTCAAATTCTAGCAACGCCTGCAGAGTGTCTGCTGACAACTCCGTCCCTAGACTGACACTGTCTTCACCCATCTCCATCACTACAAAATCTGCACTGCAACAAAAAGGTACATATTTACATAAAGGTAAAGCTACGTTCTTACATAGCGTGGTATCCAGTCCTTGGAACTGTTCAAACCGCTTTACACTTCACCCCCTGGCAGACCTGTTCATTCCAATGCCATCTCAACTTCCCTGGGAAGCATTCAGCCATGCTGCAATTTCTGCATGAAGACTATTCATTCACATATCGACCACTGTCTATAGCCAGGTGTGTGTTTATACAGCTGTGTGAACTGGACCAATGCAGAGTAAACAAAATTGCCCAAGCTTCAAAACAGTATGCAGTGGATTCGAACCGCGTTCTCTCAATTGAGAATACACTTACTGACTGCAGAATATACTTACTGACTGCAGAATACATCACTTTGAAGGTCCTTCCTCAATTCAAATTTTTTGTCATTTCATTGGACATAATTTTAAATGAATTTTGCCCAATCTGGTAAAAATTTTGCCAAAAAAAATTGCAAAAATGGTCCGGCTCCATCTACGGTCCAAAGGCAAAGTTATTCATACTTGTGCAAGTTTCCCAATCAAATAATCAGGAAAGTCAGTTCTTTCGATATTTTTACATGCACATTTAGACTGTACTATTTTACACAGACTATTACTTAAACTGTTCACAGTCACAGATATGAACTTCAATTAATTCTAATGGGCTAAATGAGTTGATTTGAGGAGGGAGTTAAAAACATCTCTTCTGTTCTGAAATGACCTTCTACTAGTTCTAGTTCTACGTCTATTTACTAATTTAGTGACTGTGGAATACATCGGAAACTCTACCTTCAGAAAAATTCTCAAAATATATCTTTTCAGAACTGCATTTCCATCCTAAATACTCGGAAGTCCCCTTGCCTTGCCTTGGCTCCCTTGCGTTAATAGTGTCAAAAAGTAACGCCTTACCCCACCACAATAACGATTTAAATAATGCAACGACGTAATAAAATTGCAAAGAAATATAGATCCACGAAGCTGTATTCACTAAGGAGCTTAGGGACGTATTTATGACACTGTTTTTGAGATTGACGTTCTGACACCTCAACACGCCGAACCACACGCGGCATGCTTGTGTATTTTGGAAATATTCGCCCGTCGAAAAGAGTCGTTGCAACAACGACGCATGTCAAGGGTTTAATTTTAGCTCGTGTGGCATATATTTCGATAATCACGCAACATAGTAGCGCAGATGTATTGTGTCTATGCTACGTAATAAAAGAAAACATTTAATTGAAAATGAATAAAGTACTAATCTCGCAATATTGTGTAAATTAGAGGGGACAACATTTCGGTGGTGAAATAAGTAGAAGATATCCTCGATTTGACGTCATTGACAGGGAATCCCCATAGAAACCACTTTGTATATAGCCTGGATCGTAGTGGTTAAAACAGTTCTAGTCACACTAATGGGCCTAATATTCATCATTATGGCTACTGTTTTGGTAAGTTTGATTACATATTTACCCAGCATAGTGTGCACTACAAAAATATAAAATTGGTGAATGAATATAGTTATTTACACTTCAAAACTAGCATATCTGGACGTTCTACTTCTAGTCTAGGCGACGCACACTCCGGAAGCCTATTCACAAAATGTTCTATCTGATCGATTTTTCTACAAAATATGTAGTGCCTCTGGCAGTTGTGGGACCCTTTGGATCTTGTGATGTGCCCTTAGACCAGCCCATACAATTAGAATTAGACCCCAAGGCTAAGGGCTCCCATATATATATATGGAAGGGGTTACCGCCCTGCACCCTGGTGCCTGGGCATCGCTCCGCGCACCCTGGCCATTGCCATTGTGCTCCACGGTGCTGCTATACTCGCACGACGGCTGCAGCCTCCAGCTCAGGCTCCGGTATCAATGCAAAACGATGTTTGCCCCCCCCCCCACCACCACCACACACACGCACGCACGCGCGCGCGCGCGCGCCCACACAGAGAAGACTCAATCAGCCTATTATGTACACCAAATGATGATACGCATACACACGGACATGAGATATGTCACATTGATTCTAACGGGGTGCCAACATTTTCACCCCCACCTCTGGCATTTGACTACATAGAAGTGCACACCTGTATTTTAAGACAAAACCCACGATGTAGCAATACACATTCACATCGTTCTAATATTGTACACATTAAATTTACGCTATGCAACCATTAGGTAAAACTATTGTGTTCCCGATAGATCAAGTAGTGAGTAGTAAGTCATTGACCAACCTGAGATACATATATCGTAGCCTCATAGTTTGCATTTGCATTACTAGCATACACTAACCACTTAGTGTTATCTCAATATTTACTTGTCATGATGTTTGAACACCAATTTCATGCACCACAGTCATTGTTGCTTTGCATCGTACTGGGATTGTTGACTTGGCAAAATCAAATATATCTGATTTGCAAAACATCGATATCCCGTATTCAGAGCCATGCACATAACCCATTCATTGGTCACATACATTAACTTCGGTTGGCCACACCTTTCTTTCAACGTCATTTTCTTGCCCCACCCCCATTGGTCCTTTGCGGGGTGGGGCCTTTCAATGTCTCTCTTAACACTATCCAGCCATCTTAATTTCGATCTTCCTCTTCTCTTGCTGTTTTCTTCTGTTTTCCATGCTCTAATAATGTTGTCAATCTTTCCTCACAAGTTCTCTTCTGCTCGCCACTGCCTCCATCCTCACTGTCATCGCCGTCTGCTCGCCACTACCTCCATCCTCACTGTCATCGCCGTCTGCTCGCCACTACCTCCATCCTCACTGTCATCGCCGTCTGCTCGCCACTACCTCCATCCTCACTGTCATCGCCGTCTGCTCGCCACTACCTCCATCCTCACTGTCATCGCCGTCTGCTCGCCACTACCTTCATCCTCAATGTCATCGCCGTCTGCTCGCCACTACCTCCATCCTCACTGTCATCGCCGTCTGCTCCCCACTACCTCCATCCTCACTGTCATCGCCGTCTGCTCGCCACTACCTCCATCCTCACTGTCATCGCCGTCTGCTCGCCACTACCTCCATCCTCACTGTCATCGCCGTCTGCTCGCCACTACCTTCATCCTCACTGTCATCGCCGTCTGCTCGCCACTACCTCCATCCTCACTGTCATCGCCGTCTGCTCGCCACTACCTCCATCCTCACTGTCATCGCCGTCTGCTCGCCACTACCTTCATCCTCACTGTCATCGCCGTCTGCTCGCCACTACCTCCATCCTCACTGTCATCGCCGTCTGCTCGCCACTACCTCCATCCTCACTGTCATCGCCGTCTGCTCCCCACTACCTTCATCCTCACTGTCATCGCCGTCTGCTCCCCACTACCTTCATCCTCACTGTCATCGCCGTCTGCTCCCCACTACCTTCATCCTCACTGTCATCGCCGTCTGCTCCCCACTACCTTCATCCTCACTGTCATCGCCGTCTGCTCCCCACTACCTTCATCCTCACTGTCATCGCTGTCTGCTCCCCACTACCTTCATCCTCACTGTCATCGCCGTCTGCTCCCCACTACCTTCATCCTCACTGTCATCGCCGTCTGCTCGCCACTACCTCCATCCTCACTGTCATCGCCGTCTGCTCCCCACTACCTTCATCCTCACTGTCATCGCCGTCTGCTCCCCACTACCTTCATCCTCACTGTCATCGCCGTCTGCTCCCCACTACCTTCATCCTCACTGTCATCGCCGTCTGCTCCCCACTACCTCCATCCTCACTGTCATCGCCGTTTGCTCCCCACTACCTTCATCCTCACTGTCATCGCCGTCTGCTCGCCACTACATCCATCCTCACTGTCATCGCCGTCTGCTCCCTACTACCTTCATCCTCACTGTCATCGCCGTCTGCTCGCCACTACCTCCATCCTCACTGTCATCGCCGTCTGCTCGCCTCTACCTCCATCCTCACTGTCATCGCCGTTTGCTCCCCACTACCTTCATCCTCACTGTCATCGCCGTCTGCTCGCCACTACCTCCATCCTCACTGTCATCGCCGTCTGCTCTCCACTACCTTCATCCTCACTGTCATCGCCGTCTGCTCCCCACTACCTTCATCCTCATATGTTTCTTAATTCCCATCTCTTCTCTCAACCCTCATCTTCCTTCCGTCTTCTCATTTCTCTTTACATCTTCTCCTAATCCAGTAGTTATCTGCTGCCTGTGGCTTCTGCTGCCGTCTCTCTGTTAGTGTAAGTGTTCGCAATCCAAATACACAAGCTGGTACCACGCTGGCTTCCAACATTTCCCCTTTAGCTGTTTCTTCAATGTTCTGTCCCAAACAATACCTTCCATCCTCATCCATGCTGCTACTCCTGCTTCCAACCCAATATGTACCTCTTTGCACCTCCCACCCTTCCACCACCATCATCATCATCATCATCATTATTATAATCCGCTGATATTTGCACTGTATCGTTCTTATGAGATCTTCATACTTCATTTGTCCACGCCTTGATGTTATCTGTCCATGTGGCTCTTGTTCCTTCCATACCCCATTAAGCCTCCATCATCCCTCCAATATTTCCCGTTGCATTCCTTCCTGTCTGATGATGTGTCCCAGATATGTCAGTTTGTGTCGTTGAATTTTGTTGAAGAGCTGCTTTTTTCTGGTCCGATTTAGTCCTTCTATGTTTGTGACATGTTCAGTCCAGCATATGCGTTGTATTCTTCTTGTATAGACACCGCGTCTCTTTCTGTAAGTACACCTACCACGTCTCTTTCTTTAGGTACATCTACCACGTCTCTTTCTTTAGGTACACCTACCACGTCTCTTTCTTTAGATACACCTACCACGTCTCTTTCTTTAGATACACCTACCAAATCTCTTTCTTTAGATACACCTACCACGTCTCTGTCTTTAAGTACATCTACCACATCTCTTTCTCTAGGTACATGTACAACTTCTCTATTTTTATGTACATCTACCACATCTCTTTCTTTAGGCACACCTACCACATCTCTGTTTTAGGTACATCTACCACGTCTCTTTCTTTAAGTACATGTACCCCTTCTCGATTTTTATGTACATCCACCATATCTCTTTCTTTAGGCACATCTACATATAATATTAAATGATTGATCCTGTTATCTGTTATTGTATACCTCAGATAGGATTTCACACACATGAGATGTGTACAAACTTGTTTGACAATGGTAGTTACGCGGTCTCCTCTTTCCTCTCAGTCAGTGCCGCTTCTTAAACAAATATATTGGCTCCCTGTCTTATATAACATTACTTTAATATTTGCACAACCTACCAAGCACTTTCATCCAAGCAACCAGCATATTTACATTCAGTGCTCCTGCAAGACAGCCGAGAGAGCTTCGATCATCTAGTTCTAATCCACTTTCCGTTCCCTGTGTTAAAACAAACGTCGGAACTAGATCTTTCTCAGTTGTCGCACCAACTCTGTGAAACTCACTCCCTATTAATTGCTCAAACCCTGATCCACATTCCTGTCCTCTTGCATCTTGGAGAAGATTAAAAACATTAAACTGCTTGATTGAACGTGTCTATTATTGACATGATCACAGCGTTGTTTGATTAAACGTGTCTATTGTTGACATGATCACAACGTTGTTTGATTGAACGTGTCTATTGTTGACATGATCACAACGTTGTTTGACTGGACGTGTCTATTGTTGACATGATCACAACGTTGTTTGATTAAACGTGTCTGTCGTTGACACGATCACAACGTTGTTTGATTGAACGTGTCTATTGTTGACACGATCACGACGTTGTTTGATTGAACGTGTCTATGGTTGAGACGATCACAACGTTGTTTGATTGAACGTGTCTATTGTTGACACGATCACAACGTTGTTTCATTGAACGTGTTTATTGTTGACGCGATCACAGCGTTGTTTGATTGAACGTGTATATTGTTGACACGATCACAACGTTGTTTGATTGAACGTGTCTATTGTTGACGCGATTACGACGTTGTTTTATTGAACGTGTCTATTGTTGACACGATCACAACGTTGTTTGATTGAACGTGTCTATTGTTGACGCGATTACGACGTTGTTTTATTGAACGTGTCTATTGTTGACACGATCACGACGTTGTTTGATTGAACGTGTCTATTGTTGACGCGACACAACGTTGTTTGATTGAACGTGTCTATTGTTGACACGATCACGACGTTGTTTAATTGAACGTGTCTATTGTTGACGCGATCACAACGTTGTTTGATTAAACGTGTCTATTGTTGACACGATCACAACGTTGTTTGATTGAACATGTCTATTGTTGACACGATCACAACGTTGTTTGATTGACCGTGTCTATTGTTGACACGATCACAACGTTGTTTGATTGAACGTGTCTATTGTTGACACGATCACAATGTTGTTTGATTGAACGTGTTTATGGTTGACACGATCACAACGTTGTTTGATTGAACATGTCTATTGTTGACACGATCACAACGTTGTTTGATTGACCGTGTCTATTGTTGACACGATCACAACGTTGTTTGATTGAACGTGCCTATTGTTAACAATCACAACGTTGTTTGATTGAACGTGTCTATTGTTGACGCGATCACAGCGTTGTTTGATGGAACGTGTCTGTTGTTGACATTATCACAACAATGTTTGATTGAATGTGTCTGTGGTTGACATGACCACAGCATTGTTTGATTGAATGTGTCTGTTGTTGACATGATCACAACATTGTTTGATTGAATGTGTCTGTGGTTGATATGACCACAGCATTGTTTGATTGAATGTGTCTGTGGTTGACATGACCACAGCATTGTTTGATTGAATGTGTCTGTTGTTGACATGATCACAACATTGTTTGATTGAACGTGTCTGTTGTTGGCATGACCACAACATTGTTTGATTGAATGTGTCTGTGGTTGACATGATCACAACATTGTTTGATTGAATGTGTCTGTGGTTGGCATGACCACAGCATTGTTTGATTGAACGTGTCTGTTATTGGCATGACCACAACATTGTTTGATTGAACGTGTCTGTTGTTGACATGACCACAACGTTGTTTGATTGAATGTGTCTGTTGTTGACATGACAACAACATTGTTTGATTGAACGTGTCTGTTGTTGACATGACCACAACATTGTTTGATTGAATGTGTTTGTGGTTGTCACAATCACAACATTGTTTGATTGAACGTGTCTGTGGTTGACAGGATAACAAGATATAGGGCCCCATTGTACGGGTTTCTGTATGTATCCCCTCCGGCGTGTTGGGACCTTGTGGTAGAACAGAATCCACTTCCAACATCGCCGGCGTTCTGCTTAGTCGTAGAAGTGCAGACATATGACTGTTTACCACAGCAAAGGGCACAATCACCTTTCAGAAAATGCTATGGTCATCATAATTGTCCATGCAGCTATTTTTATGCGTGGGTTGTTGAAACTGGCAGGACGTGGAGCGTTGTACTCAGACTATCAGCATACTGGAGCAAACACTGACCAAACAAGATTGTAACGTGATGTGGAGTGTTACTGTATTGACAATGTAGAGAATCGTTGGTCTGTGTTGCTATTACAGTGGCGTAATTGTTCACACATGTTCACGCAAGATGGGAATTAAATGTGATCAATCTAGCGAGGATATTAATTATCCACAACTATCCCAATAATCCGCAGACAGCGACAAGTGTCGATATCATCAGAAAGGACGCGTTTCGCGGGGAACGTAGAGCAGAACTGATTAGCACACATAATATACACACATCACGGGCTAGTACAGACAGAAGGAAGACAGCCACAGTGCCACTGAAACAAAGACAAATCTCTACGACGTCCAAGTTTATCTGAACGCAAACATGGCAGCCCCGTTTATTTCCAAAGTGTGTCCACTGCATAAACTCTACGTAACAACATTGCATCTCTGATTAAACTGATGTGTAATTAACAATGCCGAGAATTGTTGTTCAGCAATCGATACGGATGTAGCTTGTGAAGGATTTAGCCGACTTGTCGACAAATACTGCTAAGTGTTATGTTTCGCAACAAATGCACACATTTGAAAATCAACCCGGCTTACCAGTGAACAGCGGTTGTCGGCTAACAATAGAAGCGTCGGCGTGGCGCGTTGTATGACGAATCGATACATTCACTCTGCTTCAATCAGTGCTATGCTGACGTTCAAGAGTTTTCAAGTTGCATGCTATGCGAGAGCCGGATTAGGATTTATAAATATCCCCCGTCTGAGAGACGTTCGGAGTAAACGCAGATACGCTGCATGGGGTCTCGCTGCGCAGTGAGGGAGAGGCGGACGTGCTACCGAGGTAACTAGGGGTTCGACCATCCTGCTCACATTCGAAGGCTGGTCAGTGTAAAAATTTCGTTCATTCCCGTTTGCCTCAATGCACAGACTGGTACACGGCAGTACTTAGACAATTGTGTGAATTTTTTCTCTCAATAAGTGTAATTGTGGTGTGGTTGCATGCTTTTGGGAGGAATGAAGTTGACCTCCGCGATAACACGTTTATTATCTGCATAATATTGCAATTTATCACCTACACTGTGTATGCAGCGTTGGTTAGTCTACCACTGCATACCGCACTATCTGAAACCATTACGTTAACATGCCAGTTTACACGTGCGATTAATTGTCCGATTCGTCGGGCGACACTAAAGTCTCAAGTCTCAAGTAGTTATACTCCAAACAGCCCAATCTTGAACTAACGCAGGAGTTTGGCCCAACGGCTTTTAGTGTCTCTTCCGAAAGACACGGGGTGGACGAAATTGCCCAAGCTTCGAAACGGCGGAGGTGGAATCGAACCACCGTCCTCTCGATCGACAGGCGGGTGCTGTAACCATTAGACCACCGCTCCCCCACACACAATGTTACCTGACTGATCAGACAATTAATCGCACATGCAAACACCCTCGCGACACCGAATAGCGATGCCAATGTATGGCTACGATTGTGCCTGGGGAATTGGAGCTGGATTCAATTCGGCCGAATGTTCCCGGGTTGGTTGAATTCTTTGTTTGATCTGTCTGTTCCAGCGAGCGCGATGTCTCCACTCGCTCACATAGAGGCTGCTGTTTTACCGCTTTCCCAACACCCACACGTATCACCCGCCGGTTTCCCACTCCCGCACAGTGCACCGACCATCCGTAAGACAGTGGCGGGGCGATCATGAAAAGGAAAAAGTACCACTGACTTATTGGTGCTCAAGCAGACGACTTCCGGCGTGACAGCGCACTGGGAGTAGCAGTGAGGAAATCGAGACACCCAACAGTCATGGACGTGACAGTAACGCTACAGGTTCGTGACATAGGCACAAACTCACTATTTAAAGCTTTGTTACACACGCGTTCTGTTTGCAGTGTTTACAAATAATATATTACATTACTAGGGAAAGTATTATTATTGCCTAGCAACCAGATCCGTCAAGCCAACAAACATGACGTTCTGTCGTATTTTTCGTTGCATTTATGGTCCAAACATTTGTCTTTGCGACAAAAACAAAGGGCACTTTTGCTTAAATGAAAACAGTATGCATTTGATCTTACATATGTAGGTCGTCCAGTTATTGTCATTTATATTATTATGTAAACATTATCATGTAAACATTATTATTATGTAAACATGGTTGCAATCACGATTGACGTCAGACTCTGGATCTGACAATTGTTTGTTGAGTCAGACGCTCGCGATACGGACGGATTTAGTTATTTATCTCATGGCGCGGCCACTGCGTTCGACATGGCGAGTACGATGACGACGGAACTATTGTTTGCTTTTCACTGTGGTTATTGTTAGTAAAATTTACGATTTGAAACAATTGACGGATCCAGATTCTTTCGTCATAATCCTAATTATGAACGTGACCTCATCAAGCTTCGCCTTAGCAACCCTATTTGCATATACATTACGTCACTCGGGTGGCATACATCTACCAGATCAATCTTCCCCACATATGGCCTACTGTTCACGCTGAAACAACTTTGCCCTTTGTTTTTGTCGCAAAGACAAATGTTTGGTTGGGCCATAAATGCAACGGAAAGTACGACGGAATACTTCAGAGCATTGATCGTGCTTGTTAGCTTGACTATATAATACATCGTATAGACGTTATTGTTGTTATGATTATGCTAACAAACAAAGTTCAGGTCTAATTACACAGTTATTAAAAAAAAAAAAATAAAGCGCATAAATTGCACACTTTTACAATGACACCTCTGATTTAAATAAATTACAGTGAATACATGTATCTTTGTAATGGAAATTAGACACAATTACAACTGTAACTGAACCCAGCCATCACTAGTAATGTGGTTGGTAGCGGGTGGACCAACTACTCGTCCAGCTGGCACGGCCTATGCGTAGTCGAGCATGCGTAATATTGAGCCCGAGTAATATTGGCCACGTTCGCGGCGTCGCATGCAGTGCCAGCTGCTGACTGAAAGAATGACGCTCGAAGTATCGAGCTATGTAATGCTTAATGCGAGCACCGCGTGGTGCGTGTTGTACGACGTTGATGGCGTTACGGCTGTCGACAGCCGAGCGACGACACCGTGGCCGACTTCATGAAGGCGAGCCGCCGGCCGCGCGGCAAGATCAGCGTCTTCAAGGAGATGGACGAGACGCCGTCGCGCTTCTCCGGCAATCTATGTCCAGTCAACCTGGAGGAGCAGAAGAAGCGCTTCCTGCAGTTCGGCATCGCGCCTAAATTCGTGCTACGGCGCTCGCAGCAGCAGGACGGCAAGACGGAGGAAGTGTGGCAGGCTAAGAACCTAATTCGCTTCGACTACTTCGGCGAGGCGAAGGCCGTGCTCGACACGGTCCGGCAGAAGTACGGAGATGGCCCGGAGTACCTCAACTTCGCGTTCGGCAACCCCATCAACTACGTGCAGGCGTCCGAGGTACTCGCCGAGTACCTGCGAGAGAACAACGCCGAGGGAGAGATGATCATCTACTGGACGCCAGAGCTTACCTGCAGGTATGAGATGAGTGTTTGTATTCTCGAAAGCTGCGTCATCGCTTCGTCATCGTTAGATAAACGCACGCTCACATGCACGAACGCACGCGCAACTCTCCATCTCTCTCACCCTCTTTCCATTTCCGCTCTCACTCTCCCTCGGTCCCTTCCTTTGTCTGTCCCTCCCTCGCTCCCTCCCCTATCTCGCTCTTCCTCCCTCTATATCCTCTCTATCTTGCTCTGTTTGCCCGTCAAGTACAAGCGGGGTCTGTTTTCAATGCCCGTGTATGGCGGCTGCCCCATTATAAACATATGAAACATTTCGTCAAATAACGTTTGCGCCGCGTAGATCGTTTCTTACACCATTTGGTGTTTGCCTCTAGTGCCCGTATGATGTGGCACGGACCAAGTCAGAAGTACAACAAGCCAGAGGCACGCAAGTTCTCGCTCATCCTCAACAGCAGTAATAGCGAGAACGTCTTCCTGCGAGAGTACGGCATCCGTTGTCTTGCCGACCACGAGATCGGCACTCACTTTGTATCCTATTTGTTGACCAGTTCCCTGCCGTCCGTGTGACGTCACTTTTAAGGCAGCGAGGCTCACACATTGTGGTATTTGGTACAGTTGTTTGGTCGAGGGCTACCAACGTAACGTGTGTGAAATAATACAACTACAAGTGTATTAAATAAATACCGTTCGCCCTACCGAATGTGCAAAGAGAACGGGTTCATGTCTAACCTATGGAGTTTTTGCAGTTTTCAGGTGGCACCCAGCGGGCTATTTGCATTAAATCTTGCAAGCATGTAGGGTTTATATCATTGGGTAGAGAACCAACGTAGCTTTCTGGGTGCCTATTTCTGCATTATCTGCCATATTTTCGATTTTATTGCGCATGCGAGAGTAGGATTTAAACCATATTTGTGAACTAGAGAAGTCACGTATGCATACCAACGTCTGACATCTCTAATGATATTAATCAAAGAGAGCTAGTCTAATTTTGCGCATGGCTTATTCGAATTCGTTACGCTACCGCACATCATCCCCGTGACGTATGACCAACTCTAGTGTCCATAGAAGCCACGAGTCACAAGGATGGTGCCTAAGTTGATTAGTTCCATCGTAAGGCGTGAAAGATGCGCGGCTACCTTTAGAACAACGCATTCGCCATGTACTGAATGAATAATGAAATACCCACGATGCACACGTTATCATCACCGGTTATTTGCTTAACTCTGTTACACAGAAAACCATATTATGATATTGTAAAAAATAACCTTCAAATTCATTTCAGTTTATGCTTGTACAATTGGTCACCTGTGACTGATTACGATACAATTATATTTCAATAACAGCGCTAATTTCGGATTCATATACTGTGTGAGTGAAGGTCTAGAAGACACTGACTCGCGATCTCCATCCACCTCCCCGCGATGGGACGCGGTGGCGCAACGGTTAAAACATCGGAACTTTCAATCGCGATAAACCGTTTCGAAGCTTTGGTAATTTCGTTCACCCAACGTTGCTATAGTACACTCATCTGTATAAATGAGTATCTGGCTATAGACAGAGGTTGATATATGTGAACGAACAGTCTTCGTGTAGTAATTGCAGTGTGGCTGAATAGTTCCAAGTGAAGTCGAAATGGAGTTGGAATGAACACGTCTGCCAGGGGTGAAGAGTAAAGCGGTTTCAACAGTCCCGAAGACTGGATAGGGCGCTATATAAGAACATACATTTTTACCCTTAACTCGACGCTACAGTTCCGTATGGTGAACGACGGACTGCAGCCTTGGTTCTCCGACCGCAAGAAGTTCGGTCTGCGAGGGATGAAGACGAGAGACTCGGTGGCATCGGAGGAAGGCCTGGCTGCCGTCAACACCGTCCTCAACGCCAAGTCCAAGTACCTCTGGAGCGCCGCGCTCGTCTACTGTACGTAGGTTACATAATGGCGACCACTCGGTGTCACAGCGATATACTGAACAACAAAAGAAACGCAAATATTTTAAACCTGAACAAAACTCATGGTTTTGGCTAAAAAAAGTTCATAAAAACTATGCATTTGTAAATACAATTAAGACTATCACGCTGGTGGTTTTCTCAGAAGTTGTTCTAAAAGTGGGAGATTCTTGTAAAATTTTAATTATCCTGGCGGCTGACATGTTAACCAGCGCGACCAATAAGCGCCTGGCAATTCTAAGATATCAGCGAAGCTAGACTTCTGTCGTAACACATTAAGAGCCGGCGGGTATATACAGAAGCAACGCAAACTCTCAATCAAACAGGCTGTTAGAACGGGATCTAGTACGTTTAGTAAACAAAATCCAAAATATGTTGCATATGTTGAGTTTAGACGCAGGGTAGCACGGCCATATCCTATTGGCAAGTATAGGACTAGGTATTTACAAATAGATTTTTATTTAATCAGCGAATATTGCCAGACATATGGTTATCTAACAGTATGGCGCGGCCCACGAAATTAAGATATTGTGTGTTTAATAAGGTATTCTTAGTAAACCACCGATTGTTGTTACAAATGGTTTTAGTAACTCATATTGGCATAGGCCAAAAACCACGACTTTTGCTTCCCCTTAACAGCAGTTTTTGTCACGACAAATAACCTCGTCGGACTTTGTTAACGCTGCATGACACAGTTAGATGTGTGTCATTGCTCAATCTAAAATCTCACGCGGAGCGCACGTGCTGTGTTTGTTCCCGATGATGTTCCGGTGGTATCACTGATGCTAAGGAACCTATCCGTCAGATAGACGCGATAACTATGGGGAGAAGACCACAGTAGAGATTTGCATTGGTGGCCATGTTAACGTTTTGTCTGATTATAAGAAAACCTGACCATCAAAAATTCTGAAACTTTTTCACAGCAACTGCCATCATCTCACTGACGTGCTCACCAGCTTTAATCAAAATCACATACCTCCAGCTCTTTTAAAATGCCCCCATGTGCAATGCCAATATTTACAAAAATAGCCATGTATTCATGCGCCCACGTGGCCCATAGCAGAAAAATTCCCATAAATCCCTCCGCCAGTTAAACTCGGTCGTCCAGTTTGTGGCCGGTCACTTGTGGCTCCACTGGCAGCTGAGACAAGTATTGCACTGATAGCACTCGTGTTGGGATTTCCTGTTATTATTATTGACCGAATGAGCAACGTACAACCGTCAAATTTCGCCCGCAGCGTTTGCACGTGCATCCCACTTGCACGCAAGCCCCGAACTATCCGGGCTGGACAAAGGTTCGGCGATTTTACTGTGTCGATACAAAAACATATATTGAAATATTCACGTTTCTTTTGTAGCTAGGAATACAATATTTCTCTATTTGCAGGTATTTTGTGCTTTACGTCATCGCTTACTTTACTTCATCGCTTACTTTACGTTGTCGCTTACTTTACGTCAGTAAAATCAGAGATATGTGTGTATCAGAAGTTATTGATATATCTGGAGTAATTAGATTAGAACAATATTTGGTAGTAATTTGTTTGGCATAATTCACACCCATCGAAAAGTACTGTTGCAATGTGTACGTGCTTGCAGACACTGCGTGCATGGCGGTCAATCTGACCTTCCAAGACCTCTACGACCACCTGGAGCATTACGTGAGCGACCGTGAGCTGCGATGGAAGCATGTGATGCGGGTGAAGCGGGTGTTGTCCGACGCCAGTCTGGTTGGGGGCAGCGGTCACGACCAGTGCTACTTCGAAGGTGTGTCTTCCCCTCGTCTTCCGTACGTTATATTGAGATATTTACTTCCTCCTTTATGAAGGGGGTGATGCCGACTAGTTATTATACTGCTGCACTGCTTTGTTGTCATTTTCCACTGCTCCCTATCGGCAGCTGTTTTCCTCCACGTTTCACCCTCATCATTAAAATGAACACCATTAAAATGACACGCAAGTAAATAACTCGAAATAACTACCTTTGTGGGTTATTTAATACATCGCCAATCGGTAGATCAGAGGCGAAGGAACACAGAAAGAGGCGAGTGGACCTCGGCGCCTGGGGGGAGATACTGCCAGATTGCCGTCAAAGTTAGCGTAGCAATACATAGGTGTTGACAACATGACACGTTCGCAAGTTGAAAACACTTGAATGCTGACTGACGTTGGTTGGTAATATGGGTTAATGGTAAAATCTATGCATTTGTCACGCGATGGTAACCACATTTTAAACAGAAACCGAGCCGTCATATTCGAACGTGAAAATGGGAACGCCATATTCATTTAACATAATATGACTGAACAGGATGCTACTAAATATAATGTTACTGGAGAGAATGTTCAAACTTGAAACATCGATCTGAGTAGAGACGTATGTGCAAGCGATTCAAGAATCTTTGTACCAAGCTCAAGGCTTCTCTGGGTTGGTCGTAACATTAATAATGCAAACAAACTTGATGTTGCATTAGTTTGTGGAGAGCTATAATTGATCTATTTTAATTCGTGAACCGCACGTCGCCGCTCCTCAACACGGCGACGATGCCTGACATAGAACTGATCCTATTTTGAAGCGACGTCGCATGTGACATGACAAGGCTTTGACCTTTTCTAATGA
Source organism: Lamellibrachia satsuma (assembly GCA_033239005.1). Lineage (NCBI taxonomy): Eukaryota > Metazoa > Annelida > Polychaeta > Sabellida > Siboglinidae > Lamellibrachia > Lamellibrachia satsuma. The sequence continues at coordinate 8,034,482 of BSQZ01000021.1, read as the reverse complement.
CGTAGACATTGCTTCGTTGCAGCGACGATATCGCCTCATTGTAAACCCAGCTTAGTGACATATCAGTGCAGAGTTCTGAGTTGTGGAATAAGGAGGAAGACAAAAACGTCATTAATGTTCAAATGATCCATTGTGAAATATGTTATTAGATGTGTGTTTGTGTGTGTGTGCGTGCGTGCGTGCGTGCGTGCGTGCGTGCGTGCGTGCGTGCGTGCGTGCGTGTGTATATAATGAAAACTTAAACAATTGTGTTTTGTGTGTCTCCAGGCGCAGTGCATATCCTCCGGCACATCGACAGCATAGACTTCGCGGTGCTTTACTCGGGCAAGATATGTCTGGACGAGATCAACCGAGTTCACCGCCTGTGTCGCCTCGACTGTATCCGCATGCCGTCCTTTATGCGCGACATGGTCAAGTACCGACGTCGTCTCACACAGATCGCCGTCATCAACGGTCTCATCCCACGCCCAGCCACCATCCGAGCCCAACCATCCCTCAAACGCCTGAATCAATCCAAGCAACAACCGCCCGCTCCAGTGAAGTCAGAACCGCTGGCGCCGTCACCACCTGCCAAGAGAGGATTGTCGAGAACGTCTTTCGGTGGTCAAAGCAACGTATCCATGTGTGTGTCGAACTCAGTAGACGCTAGGTGGCGTTCACAATTGTCGATATTTACCTATCCGCAAAAAGCGTACTATTTAACGGACCCCCTCCCTCGAATTAGTACTTTAAAATATTGATAATTTTGTCGGATTGCAAAATATATAAATGTAACAATGTTATGACACAGTACACTATATATGACATACCATACTTAACATTAGAATATGTTTATAAACATTTATCTCCAATAGTTATGTTAAAGTTTTGTGTTTTTATAACAACTTCGTGGTGTCATGTTGACAATTGTTTTCCACGAAGTTGTGAATTTTCAAGATGTCGGACCTCCCCGTGTAATATGCTTTGTGCGAATATATAAATGTCGACCACTGTGAAAGGCCTCTTACAAAGTAATACAGTAATACCTCGTTAGTCTATTCTTCGATAATCCGTTTTATTTAGTAATCCGCACCTCTTAACTCGACAGTGTAACTTTCCACATTATTCCGTGATTCACTAATCCACACGCGCTTCGTTAATCCAGCAAAACCCTTCGGAACCAAAGTTTGCGGATAAACGAGATTCCATCGTACATACGTTTAACAATTTAGATTAATGTCGCCTGGCATATTGGAGACCGCCACCACTAATACCATCATCATAATCATCATCACTACCGTTATCCGATTGCATCATCACAACCACCATTACAATCACCACAACCATCATCATCATTACCACCATCATCTGATGGCACCATCATCATAACCATCACTGGATGGCACCACCACCACCACCACCACCATTATAATTATCATCATCAGCACCAACGTCATTATAACCATCACCACTACCATCATCGTCATCACCACCACTACAATCACCATCATCAACGTCACCATCACAACAATTCATTCCACAACATTCAAAACAATTCATTACATCGTAATTACAATGTCACTAGAGAGCACTGCCTGTGGTATCGTAATGTTAATACAATAATCATAAGCAATAATTTCATTTCGTTACCACCAGAGACCGACCGCGTTTCACACGGCCTCAACAGCGACCTCTGGTGGCTGACAGCGGCTCGGCGCCGGAGACGGTCACGTTGAGTTCCCGTGCTACGAGAGTGCGCTCTGCAAAACTGCGGCGCGCAGCAGCGTTTGCATCGGACCCGAAGGAACAGCCACCCCGGGTCCCGTCGAGACGGCGACTGCGCAGAAAACATGTAGAGGGCAAGTCGAGTAGACAACGCCCCACCAAGGTATACATGTGCAATGTTGTGACCGTCAGGTGGTGCCACCTACTGTTTGTAGTAGTCTGGTAGGCAACTATTGCGGTACTCAGTATACAACGTTATGGTTTATTTTATTTCACGAAAACCGGACAATACATTGGTCAAAAAATGCAACTGTTGCTGTAATATTGAGCTGTCTATGAAATTGAGTACATAAAAATTATTAATATTATGAAAACGCCGAGCACACAAACTGGGGGGCGTTGTTCCGCTGGGCCAAAAACTAACTCATCTGGGATATTTGGAATACAGGTGTATTATTAAAATGATTTAACAAGATTTAGCAAGACTGCCATCCAATGTTAAAGCCCAGATGGCAAGTGGACAGTGAAGCCATTGGCTTATCGGGAGTGCAGTAATTGTTCATTTTAGTGTAACCTGCTCTCCTTATATATTTGTCAACTTTGTTTTTAAATATATTCACGCTGTTAGCATTCACACAATCTGCAGATAATCTGTTTCATTCATTCATTGTCCTCGGTGACAATGAGTACTTACCTTTCCACTCCTCACTGCTCCTTCACTAATGAAGCCTCATGTTCTCTGGTTCCACTATCTTTCTTGAGTGAGGAAAAAATATTCCTGTCAATATTTTCATACCAATTCAATATCATAAAAACTCCAGTTTGATCTCGTCTTAACCGCCTTGTCTCTACGGTTGTTAAGCCACATTGTTTATGGCGTTCTTCATAACTAAGGTTTCTCAGTTCTGGAATAATTTGTCTCCAAGCTCTTATACCAGTATTCTAAATGAGGCCTAACTATTGCTTTGTACAGAGGTATAATTAGCTCATATCATTACGAAAGTTATCATGAATAAATATAATATTATGACGTTTTGTGATGAAAACGTGACGTCGCGCACGGGTTGAGTCGAGATAAACGTACTCCTAATCATTTATTTGGATCAATGGTGTATCTGGGATTTTACAAAGGAGGGTGGGGCAAGCCTGGTCATCCATGCTAAGATGTAGTGGTACAAGCCTGGTCATCCACGCTAAGATGTAGTGGGACAAGCCTGGTCATCCATGCTAAGATGTAGTGGTACAAGCCTGGTCATCCACGCTAAGATGTAGTGGGACAAGCCTGGTCATCCACGCTAAGATGTAGTGGGACAAGCCTGGTCATCCACGCTAAGATGTAGTGGTACAAGCCTGGTCATCCACGCTAAGATGTAGTGGGGCAAGCCTGGTCATCCACGCTAAGATGTAGTGAGGCAAGCCTGGTCATCCACGCTAAGATGTAGTGGGACAAGCCTGGTCATCCACGCTAAGATGTAGTGGGACAAGCCTGGTCATCCACGCTAAGATGTAGTGAGGCAAGCCTGGTCATCCACGCTAAGATGTAGTGGGACAAGCCTGGTCATCCACGCTAAGATGTAGTGGGACAAGCCTGGTCATCCACGCTAAGATGTAGTGAGACAAGCCTGGTCATCCACGCTAAGATGTAATGGGACAAGCCTGGTCATCCATGCTAAGATGTAGTGGGACAAGCCTGGTCATCCACGCTAAGATGTAGTGGGACAAGCCTGGTCATCCACGCTAAGATGTAGTGGTACAAGCCTGGTCATCCACGCTAAGATGTAGTGGGGCAAGCCTGGTCATCCACGCTAAGATGTAGTGGTACAAGCCTGGTCATCCACGCTAAGATGTAGTGGGGCAAGCCTGGTCATCCACGCTAAGATGTAGTGAGGCAAGCCTGGTCATCCACGCTAAGATGTAGTGAGACAAGCCTGGTCATCCACGCTAAGATGTAGTGAGACAAGCCTGGTCATCCACGCTAAGATGTAGTGAGACAAGCCTGGTCATCCACGCTAAGATGTAGTGAGACAAGCCTGGTCATCCACGCTAAGATGTAGTGAGGCAAGCCTGGTCATCCACGCTAAGATGTAGTGGGACAAGCCTGGTCATCCATGCTAAGATGTAGTGGTACAAGCCTGGTCATCCACGCTAAGATGTAGTGGGACAAGCCTGGTCATCCATGCTAAGATGTAGTGGTACAAGCCTGGTCATCCATGCTAAGATGTAGTGGGACAAGCCTGGTCATCCATGCTAAGATGTAGTGGTACAAGCCTGGTCATCCACGCTAAGATGTAGTGGTACAAGCCTGGTCATCCACGCTAAGATGTAGTGGGACAAGCCTGGTCATCCACGCTAAGATGTAGTGGGGCAAGCCTGGTCATCCATGCTAAGATGTAGTGGGACAAGCCTGGTCATCCACGCTAAGATGTAGTGGGGCAAGCCTGGTCATCCATGCTAAGATGTAGTGGTACAAGCCTGGTCATCCACGCTAAGATGTAGTGGTGCAAGCCTGGTCATCCATGCTAAGATGTAGTGGTACAAGCCTGGTCATCCACGCTAAGATGTAGTGGGGCAAGCCTGGTCATCCATGCTAAGATGTAGTGGTACAAGCCTGGTCATCCACGCTAAGATGTAGTGGGGCAAGCCTGGTCATCCATGCTAAGATGTAGTGGTACAAGCGTGGTCATCCACGCTAAGATGTAGTGGTACAAGCCTGGTCATCCATGCTAAGATGTAGTGGTACAAGCCTGGTCATCCACGCTAAGATGTAGTGGGACAAGCCTGGTCATCCACGCTAAGATGTAGTGGTACAAGCCTGGTCATCCATGCTAAGATGTAGTGGTACAAGCCTGGTCATCCACGCTAAGATGTAGTGGTACAAGCCTGGTCATCCATGCTAAGATGTAGTGGGACAAGCCTGGTCATCCACGCTAAGATGTAGTGGGGCAAGCCTGGTCATCCATGCTAAGATGTAGTGGGGCAACAGAAAAATACGACACTGATTTGGAGCATATTTCTTCTATTTCTTGACGCCGCCTGCTTGAGGTGGTAGGTCACGGAATACACATGTGAAACGTTTACATCGGAAAAGGCCAATTTGGCGCAGTTTTCGAGTGTGAGGCGGAAACGATGCCTGACGAAAGCCATGCGTTGACAATAGTATTTGTAAACGTTTCATCAAAATTGCCGTCCAAATCACCAAGCTCCATATATCTGGTGCTGCGAACAAGGATGCCACTTGCATAGCGAGGCCTGCAGAGCAAATGTTCACTCGTAAACGAATGCATGTCTGATGTCTGTATTGATTTGTTTCTCATATTTTTCCGTTGCGCCGCTACGTGGTGACTAGCCACCCCCAACCCCCCCCCCCCCGAGATCCTAGATACACCAGTGATCCAAATAATTTATTAGGCGCACTGCGTCCGTTCCGTGGGTACCATTCGTAGGCATTTGTCACAGCCAAATTCCTCCTTTATTTATTTGGGGCGCGGTAACGTATCGGTCAGGACACCGGACTCTCAATCAAGAGAACCCGGGTTCGAATTCTCTTGCAGACGTTTGGCAATTTTGTTCACTCCACATTGTTTTAGTTCACTAAACTGTATAAATGAGTACATGGCTATAGACAGTGGTTGATTTTTTTACCGAATAGTATTCGGACAGTAATTGCAGCGTGACTGAATGCTTGCCAGAGAAGTCGACTTGGCGTTGGAATGAACAGATCTGCCAGGGGGTGAAGTGTAAAGCGCTTGGAACATTCCCAACTACTGGATACCGCGCTATATAACAATAACCCTTTCGAACCTTTACCTTTTCACGTTCCTAAATTCGCCACTGAACAGGCTTCTCGAGAGTGACGCAAACGTTTGTTGTTAAAAGGTTGTCAGCAGTTTCTCGGGTCGTCTCCTGCGTCGACCAGACTCGACGGAAGGCGGGTTGCTGTGGAAGAACAACGACGTGCCGCCGTGGCAGCGCAGCGACTGTCTGTCGGAGCGGGTCGATGTGTCCGTCCGGACGCCGCCGCTGCTCAGCCAGGCCAACAGACTACTGAGCCACTCGACGGAGCGCATCTGCCACCGAAACGGCGACAGCTGTCAGACGCAGTCGACGGACTCCGTACTGACACCGCACCCGCCCCGCGATCCGAAAAGGGACGTTCATTTCCGACGGCACCCGTCATTCGAGGACCTCGCAACGCAGACTGCTCCGCAACGGTTAAGTCGGCCCAAAGTCGACCGGAGTCTTGGCATCCTTTCACGGACAGAATCGTGAGCCCGCCAACTTATGTGTCGACGATGACATCATTGGCGGAGACATTGTATGTCGCTTGCAAAAATTCTTAGAACGCAAATACATATCAGGGTCCCGGCTGGTAGTTCTAGAGTTTAGACCATTGTCACACCACGAATAGCACAAACGTATTCAGGCGGTAAAAGATGTGTTTCTTCATTGCACCGTCTATGGGCAGAGCCATGACGGTAAGGACTGCCGCTGCAGTTTCAGGAACTGCAAAATTCAACAAATGTCCAGCCACCGTATATACTACTTCATACGAATGCGGTTTTCAACAGAAGAGTGCCAAGACAGTCTACCAATGTGAATGGTGTCGATGCATGCAATCATAATCCGTGATTTATATATTGTATGTCTATGTTCACAAATGCCAACATATTTCGTTGAAGCCACGATGTACCTGTGTAGATGTCTTCCAGAATAATTTTTTTCACAAAAGAGTGCCAAGAAAGTTTACCAATTCGATTGGTGTTGACGCATGGTATCATAATCCATAAGTTACGTCTTGTATGTGTGTGACATACGTACAGGTAATGTAACTATGCTCGCAAATGTAACACCACTGTCGAAACAACGATTTACCTTCGCAGATGTGGCAAAAATGTCTTCTAGTATGATTTTTTCATACTCCAAGAAATTCTACCAATTCGATTGGTGTTGGTGCTTGATACCATAATGCGTGTTTGATTTATTGCATGTCTGTGATACGATGTACGTACGTAATGCGTTTGTAATGATAAACGTAGCACTTCTCATTGAAACAATGATTTTACTTTGCAGAGACGATGAAAATGTCGTCCAGTGATATTTTTCAGTTGACAGGCAACGTAGGGAAGAGGATAGTCAATTTCACTTTAACTTTACATAATCGTGTAGTGTCTTTTTTAACATGTCCAGCTTTTCTGTGAACATGAAGAATGATTTTGTTAAGATTGTCAGCATCATGTACATTGAATGTCACTGTCATTGGTTCAGTCATACTACAATATTACAGTTACGTGCAACAGTGATGCTATCAACAATATGTAAAGTTGATTTTTATAGCTTCAACAAATACTGAATCACAAGATAGTTCTAGAAATCATGACGAAGTAACGATCACATGTACAGATGCAAACGTCTTAACAATTACCATACAGTTGACCATGTAAGCGCCTCATGTCATACATGTACACAAATCCAGACATTGTCAGGTTTCTGTGCTGTTTCTGTAACTTCTAAAGTTCTTTAGGTCATATACATGTAAATTACATGTCATGGTTTACATTGCAGTAAACATGTTTTGTGCTTGAGCTGGCATTTAGGAACATAAAGTTTATTTTATGTTGGTCAAATCATCTGGTTTTTTCATGGCTCTGCATGATTTCAACAAACATGCCTTGTCCGTTGACTACCAATTACCCTCACTAACAATTCTTCATACTGAGGGATCATAATTACTCATCTGGTTTTATTTGTGATATAGAAAAGTGCAACACACATGACACTATTGTCAACCTTGTTGTTCTCCAGACCCATGTTTGACGGGTGTACTCTCATGTTTGACGGTTGTACTCTCATGGTTGACAGGTGTACTCTCATGTTTGACGGGTGTACTCTCATGTTTGACGGGTGTACTCTCATGTTTGACGGGTGTTCTCTCATGTTTGATGGGTGTACTCTCATGTTTGACGGGTGTACTCTCATGGTTGTATTACTTTTGAGACAATCGTTTAGTAAAGAGTTTGCATGTATATTATTATTACTGTAAAACAGTACTTGGTCCAAAGCGCACAAGTTGTGCTTTTGAATACAAATCTATGTCGTTGTTTGGCATTTTACATGGGTGACATAACAACAACAGTATTGCAGCAATCATTAACTTGTAATTTTTACATAGGTAGTCAGATACACAATTTTTTTGTGCTGGCATTACATGTAACATGCATTGTTATTTTACTGACTGAATAAAGCAAGCACAAATTTATATAAGCATGACTTTCATTGTTTAATTTCTGCATTCCATATGATTTATTTTGTTACCTCTTCATGGAAACATCTTAATTATGTTCATGTTCTTTGTGCAAGAACTGTGGCACTGTCCTGCCTAGGATGTTTTAACGTGTCCTAGAGACCAAAGCATACATTTTTTTGTGAATCAATCAATTAGTCACATGGACCATGTTAGAAGGTATCTGAATACAATAATTTTATAGCAAAAACGGACCATGATGTTCATCCACTGGGACTGTTATTTGGAGGACTGTCGGCAGAAGAGTCAGACTTCCAAGGTTTGACGGCGTGAATGGCGTAGTTGATGCTGGTGTCACGTATCCATGACCAGCGTGACGTCATTGGGTTGAACATCATTCCATGCACCAGTCGTACATTCATGTCATCTGTGTGTGACACAAACGTATTGTTCAAGTGTGCAGAATATATTATGTTAGTGCCAACGCTATACAAGTACAAAACTGATCATTTGCATAAAAAATCATATTATAATAGTATAATCTTGTCTGGAGTTCAGGTCTCATGATAGCTGTTCACGATATGTCTCCATTGGTGTATGTCCTGCATAGATTTTTCAAGTTCAGGAACTACACAGTATAAACTATTTCTATATAGTCAGGGTTGAAAAAAATTATGAATTTTTTTAAAATAAAAAAAATCAGATTTTTTTATTTATTTGATTTTTTTTATTTATTTGATTTTTTTTAATCTGGTATATAGACATTAATGAATTTTATATAGATGTTGATGTATTTATAAACCCTTTCAAATGTGTTCTATTCAAATTGATCTAGGTACTTGCCTTAACAGAGGGTACATGATTTTTGCTCATACAAAGACATTAGACAATGTCCACAATGCCTCACCTCCTGTAGTTGCATAATTTGTCTTGGAAAGGAAAGCATGCTGTGTGTCTGTGGCTGTAGCAGTGCTAATTATTGTTTGCTGAGAGGGTGGATTAGCACCTGTCCAGGGCCCTGTGTACCCTAACAGTACCCTAATGGTCTCTCAGTATTAAACAATTGTAGCCCAGACTGTCTCACTTGAGTCAACATACTGAATTGATAACAACTAGCACAAGCTCTAAGTGGACTTTAACTCAGGGCTTCTGACTTGAAAAGATACTTCCTCTGGAAGACAACTTTGTGTGGCTTCACTGCATTCAAAAAGGGAATAGCTCACACATACACAATGTCATAAAATATTTTACTGTCAGGCTATCTGGTGTCAATACAGCTACACAAGTGTGCACACTTTGTGCTTTTGTATTAAATAACATACAAAACTGTGTTGATCTCGATGCTTGTAAACAATTATTTGTGCTAAATTCATTTAAATCAGCGACTAAAAATATCAGAAGTAAAAAAAATCATAAATGAATGATTTTTTTTGGAGTGATTTAAATCATGATTTAAATCAAACAACCCTCTATATAGTATAAAGTATATCTATAGTATAAATTATAACTATTGTTATATCATACACCAATGATTCGACTGTTGTGTGTTTGTGAATATCGACCTTGCCATTCAGCATGAAATGTAAACGTGATATTCAAGTTGAAAAATTCACATTAAACACCAGTAAAAGTATATGAAAAAAATTGTGGTTCATTAAAACACATTTGGACAGTCGAGATGATAGAATAAATATAGTTTATACTATATAATATGATTCTACAAAACAACGATTAGACATTAGACTTTTAAAACTCAACCAAGACTTCATATACACATATGTTACTGTCAGCAAAGGAACAGTGCAGTTTGGATATCAGAAAGTAATCATTCTCATAGAGGACGCTAAATTAATGGAACAAAAGTATGTTTAAAAACAAAATTATCAAATATCTCACAAGGCAGATTCCTAGTTCCTGAGAATAACGGAGCTATAGAAGTTCATTATTATTATTATTAACTAGTTGATTTCAATCTGTCACCTACTTTGGCTGAGCATCTCCTGCAGCTCGTCTGGAGTGACAAATTTGTTCCAATCATGTGCGCCAGCCGGAACGATTCTTACGATGCGTTCAGCAGCAACAATACCGAGAGCATAGGACAGATACGTTCTGCTGAGGGTCGTGAAGAAGACTGACCCGCCTGGCTGGAAAGTACAATCATTGCCACATTGAATGTGTTACGCACAGCTAAACAACCAGGAATTATAACACTGTAAATTGCTAGAATAATCTTACAATGGAGGTGGCTGTTTGGTGCAGTCATGGCCAATCTGGCGGTGTGTCAATCGCCTCTGGACTGGTGCTAAATACTGCAGGCCTGATGTAGAAGTGAGGGTATAACCAAGCTACCCTGAATGTGACTGAGGAGAGGATCCCCAAACAATGCAACATCTACTAGAATGTCATCTCCTACCAGAGCCTTGCAGACAAAAACGAATTGGCAGTTCACAACTCCTGTGTTCTGCAGTAGCGAGGGGAGTGTAACAACATAGGAAGAAAAAGATGGGGCATTCAGTGCTGTATAATTGTACGTAAACATGTTTGCATTCATATATTATTACTAACAGTATTATTATGCCAATATGATGCATCATAATTTTAACAATAAATCATAATTCTAACATGAGCTTACAAAATGAAGAGCTTTTTCTTCAACTTGTGTACAGACACAAGCAGAACATGTGCAGTGAACAATCCTGAACAAACCTGAAAATTACTTTTGTTCCATTCCAGTTGCTGAAATGCTTTGTAAAGATTTTTGTTGCTTGCATCTAGGCGAGTTATTTTTGGCCAAGGATAATTCTCAGCAAATGAAACCCACTTGGAAATATAACAAAACATATTATGTTTATTAATAAAAATGGTGGATGGATTTTCATGGTGGACAGTGAAAAGAGATTGGAAAGAAGAAACACCCAATAGGGAAGGTACTTGAGACTTGAGAGCGTACTTTGATGGGCAGGATTAAAAAAATTAATGAGGATGTTTTGACAGATTGCATGGAAAACAGAAGAGGGTGGTGAGAGTAAAACAGAAAGAGCACAATTAACATGGAGGGATAGTGTAAGGAGAGATCTGGAAAAGGCAAATGTGAACCACAGAAACTGGGAGAAAATGGCAGGAAAGAGAGATGGAGATAAGTCATTGAGAGGGCAGACACCTGTTTGTAATGTGACTACCATGCCGCAGGGGTTTAAGAGAAACAAGATGACAAATCAAGTGGAAAACTATGTGAGTTATTGCTACAACTGCAACTATAGGGTGTCAGCAAATGGGAGAGAGAGGGAGAGCAAGATCACCCTCATTGTAGAAGTGATAAAGATGAGTAAATTGAGATGGTATGGTCATGCGATGAGAAGACGATTCTGTCATAAAAGTGGCCCTAAGCATGAAGATGACAGGAAAGAAACCGAGAGGAATTACAGTGGATCACCAACATCAGCAGCCACCTGGAGGAAAAGAACACCAGCCTCAAAGATTAAAAATGGTACAAGAACCGTACAGAATAGAAAAGATTAATTTCTTGCCAGACAGACAGGAGACTTAGCGACAGTTGAATACCTAACTGGAGTATGGTACACAACTGGAGTATGGTACACAACTGGAGCATGGTACACAACTGGAGCATGGTACACAACTGGAGCATGGTACACAACTGGAGTATGGTACACAACTGGAGTATGGTACACAACTGGAGCATGGTACACAACTGGAGTATGGTACACAACTGGAGCATGGTACACAACTGGAGCATGGTACACAACTGGAGCATGGTACACAACTGGAGCATGGTACACAACTGGAGCATGGTACACAACTGGAGTATGGTACACAACTGGAGTATGGTACACAACTGGAGTATGGTACACAACTGGAGTATGGTACACAACTGGAGTATGGTACACAACTGGAGCATGGTACGCAACTGGAGTATGGTACACAACTGGAGTATGGTACACAACTGGAGTATGGTACATAACTGGAGTATGGCACACAACTGCGGTGGTGCTGCTACTATTCTAAAGTTACTGACCTTCACCAACTGACAGCAGGCTGCTATAAATCCTCTCTGATCAGTGACATGTTCTATGATCTCAGATGCAACGAGTCCATCGTAGGTTTCTGCCTCCGCTGTTGCAATGTTCTCTATTGCTGCACATTTGTAGTTCAACCGAGACAATGCTTCCGGGTCACACGTCTTGTGCCACTGTGCCACTTTAATGCCTTCCTCTGATGCATCGATGCCAGTCACATTGGCCCCAAGTCGAGCCAAAGGCTAACACAAAGAAGACATTTATATTAAGCACAACTCGTGTCACCTAACCAATATAAATGCTGTGTTCATGCTATAATGTTGAAGTCGATCTGGGTAAAAGTTTCATAAATTTGGCCAAGAAAAATTGGTCAGTTAACTTATAAAATCAAGATTTACTGAGCACAAAGCATTGCACCATTTATTTAATAATTACTACACTCATCCACTAATTATGTGGCAAGAGGTTAAATTGTTTTTCATATCGCAGATCCTCTTATAAACAACATTCCTCCAATTTGTAATAAACCCTGGTTCTTTGGCCCTCAACAGGTGTCATTGCTATTTGCTACACATGAGAATGCTATACAATTTCCTCTGCCAACACATTTTCACAAAACCATAACCTATGAGACTGAATTATTGTGGAGTGGAGCCAACCAAAACATATTCAATTTCAATAAGATATAACTAATACTTAAGTTAATTTATGAAAAGTACAATTCTCCTGAACCAAGCAGAGTTGCAGGCCCACAACTCAAGGCCCAGACAACAAACTATTATTATTACATAGAACTGTTATGGCCTGTACATAGAAGTGTTATGGCCTGTACATAGAAGTGTTATGGCCTGTACATAGAAGTGCCAATGCAATATAAAAAAGTAAAAACCATAAATTAGAAATTATATCTTATTACAGTAAACCAAATATAAGTAACTAACCAAGTTGCCTGGCGTTGCATGGGACAGAAAGGCAACCACTGCAAGAGCTTATGATGCCCTGCACTGTCCAGTCAAGAGCTTATAATGCCCTGCACTGCCCAGTCAAGAGCTTATAATGCCCTGCACTGCCCAGTCAAGTTTAGGTAGTGCAGTGCCAATGGCATTGACAACTTCACATTCCAAGAATCCTGTACAACTGCTGGTTTCCTGGAGCATTCGGTGTATGTTTGACGTAGATCACATAACATTGGTAGAAACACGCATAGAGGCACTAACAATTGTACGTAGCTATTGTTCTGAGTTATGTCATTTACGTCAAATGTCCATATGTGCACATTCGTTGACATAATACCCCACCCCCGGGGAAATCTAGAATATTTTTTAATACAAAGGACACATGGGCCCCCGGGCACATCTACAGTTCAGCCCCATGCATGTGATATAAAGGAACATACAGACAGACAGACAGACATACAGAGTCACAAACTATTTTATATTAAAAATTACATTACCAAGGAGTTAATGACTTAGTATATATGTGGTACAAATATACCGGGTACCTCAAAATTGTACTTACATCTTAAACACGTATTCATATACATTTTGTCTAGTACTAGTATATTTAGTCATTTACTAAAAGCATGTTTACAATTTATTGATTTTAACATAACAAACATATATATATATATATATATATATATATATATATATATATATATATAGCCAATATCTACAATACTTTTGAAACCATTCTGGTGCTATGCTACACAATATCTAAATGTACAAAGCAATATTAACTAACAAGTACAGCCTCACATAAAACAAAGTGTACTATTGTGTGAGGGGTGTCTCAAATATAACTACATGTGTAACATTTAAGCCTGTATAATATTAATATTGTGCTTAACATATTCTCTCTAGGCATAAGTAGTATGTATGAATTTACAATAACTTGTTATATTTACGTATCATAATATCAGCATTTTCTTATGTACTTATAAGTGCTGATTCTGTACAGGTGGTCCCGTTATAAGCCCAACAGGCTTTCCTATCCCTGGATCTCCTGATTTGCATATCAAAATAATTCTTAATTCCTTGTACTATTGCGACAAAATAAACTAATTATCATTATTAATTAATACAGAAGAAGTCTGATGACAACAACTCTGGTAAGTAAGCAGAATTGTGCATACCTCAGAAAGGATCCCACCTCCACAGCCAACATCAAGGACATTGAACCCAGCAAGTGGCTTTGGCTTAAAGGCCCCAGTGTCATCGCTGGACACATTCTGAGCAAGTAGCTTATCTCTGATCAGCGGCACCCTCAACTCATTGAGACTGTGCAGTGTTGCAAACTCTCCAGTCTCATTCCACCACTCGTCTGCATGGCGACTGAACAGTGCCACTTCCTCATCATCGATGGTATTAGTGTCTGTTGAATTTCTGTCTTCACTGTCCTTGGGTCTACAACACATTTTTATCGCAGTCTGCATGTAGTCTGTACTGCATAAAATACAATGTCATAAATGAAGGTTTTTTTGTCCATATATGGGTTTTAAGTCCTGAGTCATGTTTTTTTTTTCGGTCTGCCTAAACATGTTACATACATATATATATATATATATATATATATATATATATATATATATATATATATATATATATATATATATATATATATATATATATATATATATATATATATATATATATATATATATATATATATATATATATATATATATATATATATATATATATGTGTATTTATATATATATTTGACAAAGCAATGCTCTTTTCTAAAAAAAATTGTGTAAGAGTATACAATAATGTAAGAGCATACAATAATGTAAGAGCATACAATAATGTAAGAGTATATAATAATGTAAGAGTATACAATAATGTAAGAGTATACAATAATGTAAGAGTATACAATAATGTAAGAGCATACAATAATGTAAGAGTATATAATAATGTAAGAGTATACAATAATGTAAGAGTATACAGTAATGTAAGAGTATACAATAATGTAAGAGTATACAATAATGTAAGCATATACAATAATGTAAGAGAATACAATAATGAAAGAGTATACAGTAATGTAAGAGTATACAATAATGAAAGAGTATACAATTTGAATAATTGATGGTACAGACAATGAAGTCATGTTACTAATACCTATAAAACTTTCATGGCATAAATTACCAAGTGAACATGTTCAGAAAAACAATGGACATTTCATACACAAAACAAAGTATGATTAAAAGTTAGAGGCACATGAAAACATGTTAAAAAAATAATGGGTATGATTTTGGGCGCTTACCCCTTGGTCACATTATACTAGGGTATTACAGAGGCAATTTGCATGCAAATTCTTAGGTCTTTTGCACAAGTGCTCAAGCATAGCCACTTAATCGTTGGTTAAAATTGTAATTCTGAGACAAACTTTTTGACCATTGGTTGATTTCACATGGAATGACTCAGGTACACATAATCTAGAATTATGCATTCAGGAGGTTTTTTGTATTTGACAACAATATTTACATAATTTTTTTACAAGAGATGGAATAGGCAGTCAAATCAGCTATAGGATTTGATATTGTGTTGTAATCTATTGATTAGATAAAAACACCAAATACACAATATCTATTTGAAATGTTTTCAACATGAAGCCATTTGAATAGGGAATCCACGTATGGTGCATTACACAGGCATTATAAATGCCTTTCAAGTAAAAAACAAATTGGAATTTTAGCTCCATGGCCACATAGCATTTTTGACTTTGTACCAACTTTGGAGATCAGTATCTCATAAACTAATCAAGATTATTGATCCAAATAAGATAGATTCATTTGTATTCTAACATGTTTTATTGTTGAAATGTAGGCCTAAAATCTTGTTCGCAGGCAGTTGGCTCAATTTCAGACATAGAAACACACAACTTAAATGCCAGATTGTGAGAGAACTAATATACAGATGTGGAACTATAGTATGTATGTTACTATATACATATAATGGAGAATAAGCAGGCCAAATCTCAGAGTTCCAGCACAAATAGTTTTGAGTTATTGGTATTTTAAGTAGAACAAGAAACCTTCATGATTTCCGAAAATGGGCAAAAAGCCTATTATTTAAACGCAAGCTAAAAAAATGGCTTTAAGTCAAGAGTGTATGACAATCCATCATTATTTTAACAAAATCACAAATGTTGTACCATATTAATTTAATTATACATGTAAGACACTGCGGATTTTTTTATTGACGATGAAACACGTATGTGGTATGGTACAGGCAGAAACGTGCCTGGATTGATTTACAATGCAGTGCCAGTGGCAGTGGCCAATGGCAATGGCAGTGACGGGGTTCGCAGTGACAGACACAACTTAAAAATCAGCATGTCACTGACGCACAAGCGTTTATATTTAAACAACGTGATCAGGTGATCAAATATACATACTTGTTCATTGTGGAATAGCTGTGAAAATGATTTGGGATGCTGCCAACAGCCAGTCTATAACTGTGACATACATGTAATATCGCCCAACTACCAGCATTTCTGATGGTCCTGACTGTCCCACTTAAAATATTCATTTTTAATATATGCTTAGCATCGACGCTGTTCAACCTATCTGTATTTTAGTGTTCTGGTTCCTCGAGAGGGTTGTATAATTTAAGCGAATTAAACGTAAATGAAACGCTTAATAAGCTTGACGATTGTCATAATGTTTGCTCCCCAATGTGTTACGGTATGAGAACATATTTTAAAGGCGTGAATTTATTTTTATTTAGTTGCCGTAAACCTCAATTACGTTTAGCCAGTATTATTTCTTTCAAATGATATGTTGTTTTACAAGTTGAAGATAGTTACAATAGTGGAAATTCAGAAGTAGTCTACATGTGTCTACCTATATTCTGTCTTACCTATTGTCAACAATACTCAACAACTGCCATTTTAATATGATCACATCTATCTTGATTGATTTTTGCTAATGTTTATTATAAACATAGATTTATACTATTGTTTGCAAACTACCAGGAACAATCTATCTTATGTGACTAAATTCCAACTAAATGTATGAGGAATTCCAACAGAGTTCCGAAAGGCTTGAGCAGCTAGTTACCCTATTGACAGAAAACGTGGCCAATGCATATACTTTTGTTTATCATTGCTATGTAGGCACTAGGTTGTACTAATGGGTGTGTTTCCTTTCTACAACCTAGCTTAATCTGGAGTTGACGGAGTATTTTAACACAACCGAGGCGTACTGTAGTGATACGCTATGCGGAAAAATGCAGTATAGAATCAAACAATCAGTTTCCGGCTCAATATTTATCATTGTGAGAACCCCTCTAGGAGGCATTGGTTGTTGGAGAGAAGTGTGGTGACTGAAAGGATTTCTTACGTATTTTTGAACGATATACGTAAAGCAGGTTGCTACTTTTCTTACTTATGTGATGTGACTCCATCAACACAATTCTTACGTAGTTCATGGGCTTATAAATGCGTTTGAGTAAAATAATTAGGGTTTACGAGATACAATTCCTCGCTTGGCGACCATCTTTTCCCGTTTATGACCGAAGGGAGCAGTACTTTTCCAGAAGTCGTACTACAGGTTTGCGACTGACTGACTGACATCAAACAAGACATTTTATTGGCAACACATATACATCTGGGTAATCTACTAACCTGCACCTGTGAACAGTTAGCTGCAGCAAACAGTTTTATAAGTTTAAGAGTAGTCAGTTCCCACCGTCTCCCAGACCATACACTAGTCTCCTATTGTTATACTGGAACTAGCCGTGGCAGACCCATACCCTGAATATAATCAAGAACCATACAGACCCATGAAAACTGGAACCGTGATAGTACTAGCAAGTAGTGATAAATTGTTCCCTTAATATAATAATAATTGATCAGCGGTAAATGAGCGTAGGTGACAGCTTGTCTAAAATACAATGCACTGTCTTCAATTCATCGTTGTCAATCTTTTTCACATGTGTTCAGTTGGTTCCTTTATACTTATTCTCGCTATTGCAGAGAAAAGGTTATCCGGCCTGCTTCTATGATGTTCTTTCAGTTTCAGAGCATCGTATCAATTCTAGCAGCTGATGTTTTCACCTGTAATATAACGAGTCTATAAGCCATGGAGAGAAGGTTGACTCGTACCCGGTAGAAGAAGAACTAGCCATGGAATGTCTCGTGTGTCAGCCAGCCAATAGTGATCAATATAGACCAGTAGTTCTCATACATATCAATGTGTACAGTGTCCGCTTCACATTTGTAGGAGGTGACGATGTGGACAGGGGACGGTGGAGGGGGCGAGGGCAGCTGGGGGACGTGGCCCCTCCAGCAGTCAGCCTTCGCAAAGCTTCCCCACCAGGAAGGTAGGCTTGTTTGGTTGTGGCTTCACTGACAAAGCAGCTGGATTTGAAGTACTTGTAAACATCCTCTGTATGGCTTATTATGTTTGTTTATATATGAAAATGTGCTGTGCTTTCAAAAAATATTTGTCACGGTTGTGACAGTTGTAAATACAGTAGTGTTAAATTTCAATAAATTTTGCAGAAAACAGGTTGATAACATGAATATGTATGTAACCAGTGTATATGTACCTAATTTCTACTCCACATAACTTTTTTAATGTTTGTGCTCCATGAACAGTTTCAATACACCACATTTTCACTTTTATTCCCCAAACAATTTCAGTTTGGAAGTTAATGTGTGCCTGTCTTGTTCATTGCAATATTGCAACAAGAGTTCTGTTTTCTAAATGTAATTAACTGGCCATGCATGGTGAGCAAACATACTTGTCTTGTGTCAACGAACAGTTAGAACAAGTGATTGTTGTGCTACAGTTGATTGGGCCCAGCTGGCCAAGATGTGGATAGCACAGAAAGAGGTCTGTGGAGTGGAAGCGGAGAAACCAGTGCACATGACAATACCAAACACAATACATCAGCCTCCACCACTGCCACCGCCAATGGACGTCATCGCAGTGCCAGTTGGCTTGCCTCCTGTCATGGCTGCAATGCCAAGTAGGTGCAATGATATTTGTGCATGTCTCTGGTGATGTCAAATGTCTGACTGCATTGGTAGCAAAGTTGATAAAAAATCGAAAAAGAAAATATTTATTTAAACAACCTTTATACTAAATAGTTTTTTTTAAAGCATACGTCTAAATTTGCACCAAACTGCTCATATCATAGTATTTATTTATAAGTAGACAATAATGTTTTAACTTTTCAGTAAGTGTGGCATCCTTATAATGAATTTGTTTATGCACTAGAATTTTTTTGAAGAATTTCCCAATGTCGTTAGGTTTAGATGTTTGGTTAATGATAACTATCATGTATGGTTGATTTTTTTGTCATAATGGCTAATTCAGAGGAAATTCCCAAACCACAGAATACCAGTATGTAAATGTAATGCCACTGCGAGTTCCAAAAATAAATTAACTACATTTGGGTTATCGAATCACCAATATTGGTCAGCATAGTTGGTAAATTGTATTTGTAAATTGTAATGATGATATTTCTATAGCTTTCATTTTGTTCACTCTGCCACCAGTAATATAATGTAGTTTTAAGAAGGTAGGTTAACACAGCTAATACACCCGTCAGGCATTGTCTCTATACCAGAGTCTAGCATCAGTAACATAAGTGTAAAATATGCCTGTAAGACAAGTCGTGCGTATGAAATTGCAGAACAGCTGCATGGTTCGTATATTCACACCATTTGTAGTTGTACATATATCATGAAGAAGCTGATGAAGTAATTGGTTGTGTATTCAGATGGTAACTTCAGACAGCAGACAATGATGCCAGCGGTGCAGCCAATGCCTGGCAACTGGGGGTGGGGCAGTGGGGGCATGCCGGGACCTGGCTGGGGCATGCCGCATGCTGCACCCCCGGAGCTGAAGGTGAGATGACCTTGTCACATGGTGCATGGCAGGGGTAAAAACTAACATGTTTGTCCACCTGCTTGACTAATATTCTACCCAGCCCTGATATTGTGCTGTGAAAAATTGTGTTGATTGTTAAGTAAAAGCCATGAGAACCATAATAAACATTTTTATTTTCAGCAAAAACAAAATGAAGGATGATATGAGTTAGGTGCATGGTCACGGTGGTAACTATTAATCACTAATCAATCTGGAGTTTAGGTTATCCCATTTTTTTCATCAGGCTAAGTTTTCGTGACTCGCCAGGTGGTCGTAGCAGTAATGTAAACATCATGTTTGGCTGACAGTGCAGCTCGGATAACAACATCGCCGATGCAGTCATCATCTGGTCTGTTCAGTAGCAATATCAGAATTTATTGAAATGTTTGTTATAGGTGAAGATACAAAAAGTAGTCAAAATTACAATATTGGAAGATTCTAAAAGCCGCCAGCCACACAGGCTAGAAACTTGATGGACTCAACCGGCCAGACTGCAATAGTACAGGGCCATTGACCACTGGGCTGGTGTTAGTTTGCAGCCCTGGTGCATGGTTATACTCTTGCAATTTTTATTTGTGACACTGATATAACCCGGCTTATGTGGCAAAATCACACAGGGTTCTGGAACAAATGGTAGAGGCGTTGTCAAAAAAAAAATGTGTAACTTAGCTGTCACTAAAAAAAATTGCTAAAATCTTCCTGCTCTTGTAGCCACTGTAATTCATTCATGTTAACCAAAATAGCTCGTGTGATCATCAGTGACACTCATACTTATATGTATGTCATTATTTGTTTGAGGTTTTTTTGCAAAATCATATAAGATGGCATTTTGTGGGTATTTTTCACATGTACAAAAATGTTTTTAAAAGCATGAAGCATCACCAATTAAATTAAAAACAATTTTATTATTCTGGAGTATGATTTAGTATTTCAACTACAATATGTGAAAAAAATGGTTGGTTTATCTTTAAAATAATTACTGAAACTACTCAATTTAAAACAAGCATAGTATAGCCACCCCAGGCACCTTAACTCAATTTATGTGGTTTCAGCATGTAAACATACTGAAAACATGAAAACCTATAGTTTAGGAAGAGGATTATTTAGTACTTTTAGTTGTTGGTTTCACCATGTTTTTGTCATCTTACTAAAAAAATTTGTGTTTACAGTATTGAACGTTTATACACTGATACCTGATATTTGACCAGATCTACTACAACAAAGTTGTCAGTTGACTGTGAAAATTCACCAATATGTTTCTAACTTGGTGTGATGTGTGCCTACCAGGAGGAAGTTCCTAGTGGAGACTATGGCCCTGACCACAACAAAGTCGACATGCCTGGACTTGATTACAATCCCAGTGGCAAGGTTGGTAACCCTCTCTCCTATATGCACTATGCGGAGTGTTGTCAAATCAGCCAAATTTGGATACCAACAAAATGAAGGTACATTTATTATATGGCACGGTATCCAATCCATGGGACCGGTATAAGTCTTAACTTTTGAAGATACGGACAAAAGATGACTTCTTGGCAATACAGTAGCGCAACAATGACGGTCACAAAAATATCAGTTGAATACTCGTCTGTCAACTTTCACAGGCAGGCACCTTGTCAAATCAAAACATTTTAATAAATTTTGCACATATGGTTAATCATTTTATGACGTATGTAGCAGTGTGAGTGACAATTGGACTTTAACGTATGAAAATACAGACAAAAGATGACATCTTGGCAATAAGTAACATTTACAAGCAAATAGTGGGGACATTTTCCTATAAATACTAAAAGGAGACTTTCGCCAATTGGTCAAATTGTGTTTCCCACCTTTAATAAAGCTTATAGTGATTAGATACGACAAGGAGGCATTGTTACAAGAGATTTTGCTGTGCTGCAAAAATCATAGCTAGTCGTTTTTCACGGGCCAGTGAGGATTCATACAGTGAGCTTGTCGTTCAGGCCTGCCGAACGCAGGTTAGATTTTTATTGAACTACAACAAATGATAGCGGTTGCAGTCCACACAGAAGTCATGGCATTTTCTGTGAAAAATCCTTGCCCAAGCCTATATGTTCTAACCGCGCCCCACTAACAGCAATACCGCAAGTTTTGAATGCTAATTTGCTGAATTTTAATAAAAATGAGCTATCCATTGATACCATTTGTTCCTGTGTCAGTGTGTAGACAACTTGTTACTACAAAACAAATAAAAAAATTAGAATGGATGCATTTTGCACTGAAACATGGCATTTGGAAGATGACTAATTTGTTATTGTACTGCTGTGTTTGATTGTCACATTTTGTTACATTCAGATATTATAATGATTGTTTTTGAGTAAATCCGGCACACAAAAAGACAACTCACAAATATAGTGCCCACACATTTACCTATGCATACACAGTTTACTTTGGGGAGAAGTTAAGGCCTGCATACTAATTTAAATTAACATTGGTCGCATGCAAAATATCATCACTGTTGCATTGTCAATCTGAAAAATTATTAACATTTTAAAGTACTAATTGAGGGAGGGGGTCTGAGAATTAATACACTTTGTGCGAATACATAAATGTCGACAACTGTGAACGCCCCCTAAAACATCTTATCTAAGTAAAAAATCTAGATTTTTAGTGATGAGCTTTTCAAATTGATTAAATCTGATAATTTGTGAAATCCCTGATCCAGTCTTTTGGCCAAATATCGTACATGGTACTTCTCATATAAAAAT
This sequence comes from Lamellibrachia satsuma, assembly GCA_033239005.1. NCBI lineage: Eukaryota > Metazoa > Annelida > Polychaeta > Sabellida > Siboglinidae > Lamellibrachia > Lamellibrachia satsuma. Next base: position 8,011,897 of record BSQZ01000021.1, on the reverse strand, counting down.
CATAAAGTGGCATTTTGTGGGTAATTTGCCATGTTTACACAAAAAAAGGATGTATCATCCCCGTGTAACCAAAGTAACAGTGACAATAAAAAAAGATCTCTTAGTAGGGTAGTCTGTACATCCGAAAGCATACATGGTAATGATGTTACAGAAACATGTTTATGTACAGGTTTGGCACTCGGTTACAGTAAATATAAGGACCTCCAACCTTACAAACTTAGTAGTCCTGCTGTCCACCCGTTGTCCCACACTGGCTCTTTGATTGTAGGATGTATTAGATCAGCAACAAGCATTTCCAGTTCCACCATATTGGGACATGTCTGTGCCGCCCCCGACAGTCGACCCATCCCTCGCAATGCCCCCCGCTCCCTTGGCGGACACGATGAGTTACGGCAACTGGGGGCCCACCTGGGAGACGAAGAACAGTCCGACTTCCTACAGCGCTGTTAGCACTGTACCGGCAGAGGAAGCTGGAATAGGTGAGCCTAAGATATCGAACTTGTTAACATAACGTGGTGTACCAATATATATATATATATATATATATATATATATATATATATATATATATATAGAGTACTGGACAGTGAGTACAATAACCAATGCATGTCAGTCCATTCTCACCCTGGGTGAACGTTTCATGAGGGTGAAAATCTGATCTGACACTGGCTCAACCACAATAAACAACATGGGGGCTTTTATCCTGCTCGCCCAAGTCTGGTGATGAAAAAAGAAAAGTTCTCAAACATCTTTAATTAATTTTTTTATTACAGCTAATGCATATGGATACATTTGTCTCATTGGACATGACATATAGCCACTAAGTAATTATCTGATAGCAGGGGGAGGAAATGTTTTGTTTTTGGTTGAAATTCATTTAGTAATATCCTCATTACATGATATTATATTTTCATGGTATTATAAAAAGTATTTCTTTAGCAATAAAATGATACCTCATTCATATTTTTACAATGATTATTAGTAAAGCTATGATTTGTTCAAGTAACTGCTCCAGGGGATTACCATGGAGCACTCTTAGGATTAAGTTACACTCCAGTAATTGCAACCTGTATACTCCACCTTCAAACTGATGCCTGGTTAACTTGTGCAGACTTGGTCGCTCGGAGGAGACTTCCAGCCTGGATCCGGGAAGGACTTGAGAAGATGGAGAGAGAGAAGCAGAAGGCAGAGGATAAGGAGAGACAGGCTGCGGAGGCGGAGAAACAGGAGGAGACACGCAGGAAGGCACAGAGGGAGCGAGAAGAGGAGCAAAACCGGGAGAAGCTGGCGAGGGGAGAGTTTGTTCCTCCTCCCAAGAGCAAATTTGTAAGTGCCAGTGATTGGCTCCTAATTATTAGTCAATCCCTGGTTAAATTTAGGCACCATGGATCTCAGTTATACACCTGTCCAGACTCTAAACCATCACAGCACTAGTTAACAGGAATAAAGTCTCACGTTCTTGTTGTTCTAAGCAAAACATATTGTATCCACTGTAGTAATTGTTGTCCTCTCTATCTCTTTGATCAATTGTCACTACATGTGACAAGCCTACAAATAGAGACTTACAAAAAACACCATTTTGTAGTTTGAAATAATCTACCAGTTGGAATAGTGGTAATTAGCAGACTCCCATCCTAAGCAAGCACCGCCAACACCAGAGTTCGAAAGCACCTCTCTTGTTCAGTTCAGTCACACAAAAAATCTTTTTTATTTGTAAACCTTTGTGATGCTTTGTAATTGATATTTGTAATTGTACCTTGGTCAGGAGGATTCCGATGAAGAGGAAGCAGACCGAACGTCTCCACCGAGAGATAAGGGTGCAGGTGGTGACCAGATCGCACGAGTCAAGTCACCTCCAAAGCAAGAGAAGGAAACGGAAGAGAACGAAGAAGCAGAGGAGGAGGAGATGGCAATGAGTGAGGAACAACAAACTCTACAAATGGTTGGTGCTGGCAACGTACCAGTAAATTCTATTCCCTTTCTTTAGTTCAGTTGATATGTTGTAAAATGTTAATTTAACACAATTTGATAGAAACAACAATTACACATCACTTACTTAGTTCATTAATTTAAATAAATTTTATTAACTGAAGTCCTGTTTTTAAGTTTAATTATAAGTTTAGTAGGCATTTGTAATCTGGTTTTGTGACACCTCAACTATACCTGTACAAACTTCAGGTAACATTTTCATAGCTTCTAAAACTTCAAAGGAAACAGAACATTTCATGGAAATCATGCCGACGTTTATCCCAGGATGCCTTGCATTAACCCTAGGCGTGACCAATGATAAATTTCCACAGTGTACACAAATCAGAGTTATTCATAAGAGTGCTTTTAAAAAGTCAACATCGCTAATAATTATCACACAAATGTGATTGAGGTATCATTTTGTTGCTAAAAATACTTACAATAAAAGCATATAATGTTACGGGGATATTACTTTTTGAATTTCATCAAAAAAAAGAAAGCGACGTTCTTTATTTTCACCCTGCTACTAGATAATTACTGAGTCGCTGTATGTTCCAATGACCAATTATAACGTAGCCATATATATTAGCTACAAAATAAAACAAAAAATTATCAGATGTTGAGGATGTTTATTTTTTCCAACACCGGACTATGCCAATCCAAACAGGCCCATCGGTCTCGCGTCATTTACCGTGGTAGTGCGGGCTGTCAAAGCTGGTGGAAATCGCAGTGGTAACTTGCTAATATGTACCTCAAAAAAGCCAGAAACATTATAACTGTCTGAAATTGTATAATAATGTGATTCACTAATGTCATTCAGTTTGCCGAAATATTGATGCGGAAACTTGAAACAATCTGGCCTAAAGTGAACTGACACAGAACAAAGTGAAAAAACAAAATGGCGGATTAGTAAATAAAAAGCAATGGCGGCCCAGACAACACGTGTTTTAACAATGATTGCTCTTTCTTTCGCTGCATACAGCCCACTTGCTCATTGACATGTATTTGAATAGGCCAAATGCATAACGTGTTAATATTTAGATATTATGAATGGAAACGTAATTTTATTCTGCAGAGTGTAATAAAAGCAGCCAAATATGGACACCAACTGTGTGATGCGTTTTGTAGGCTAGATCGTCATTAGCTATCACTGACTACGCTCATTAATAAATATCAGAACGAAGATTGATTCTGCTTTCCAATTATACCATTTGTTCCCGTGTGAGCTACTGTTGACGGAAACGAGAATTGTTCCTACAGAGTGATTCCAAAATCGGCCAGAACGCTTTTCGCACTGATTGTGCAGGCCGAATTTGGCCCAGTGGTCACTCCCAGGGTTAGGACATTGGCAATTACAGATATGATATTTCAAGTAGTGTCATATCACTTATTTATTCCATTAATTTAGATTAACTAAAATATACTAATATTTTATAATAAGTTGTTGGACTGGACAGGTTAACGAGTATTTGAAATCTAATTAATTTACTGCAGGTAACAGGTGATATTTATTACAATTGATATAGAATGTAGCAATTATGTAAATGTGGGAAGCTTATGTTGTCAGATGATGAAGGTACGGAAGCTGTTGACAGAGATTCTACTGGATGTCACTTCTGATGAACTGGTCTCTGTCGCCAAGCAAGTTTATCGCAAGGCAAAACTCAAAGCTGCCAAAGGTATAACTAGCCTTGTCTTGCATCACCCTAAATATAGCCTCCTTACGGGACATTGGGACATTAGTCACATGGCTGACTGTCAACAGGACGGTAACTTCGGTGCACTGGCTATGACACTCTTAGTAGTCACCTCAAACATCTCCCTTGGTTTTGTTGAGCTTGTTGCACTGCAGTGATTGGTTGACGCAATCGTGCAAAGATTGCGACACATTTTATAATTAACTTGGGAGACACTTCCAAATGCTACCACATTGGCCACATGATATCAATTGTTTTCAACGGCCAACTGCTGTTTTTTTTTTTTTCTTTATAACCGATTCGTATTTTTACATATGAATGAATTTTGTAGATTTTTATCACTTATCATTTTGTAATTTTACATTTGTTGATGATGTACACGTGCATATAAATGCGTTGTTGAATTTCTTGTTGAATTGTCTTACATTTTTGTTAGTTGTATGACTGACTTGTGTGTGTTTACGTACGGATGTGTCACTTTAGCTCCCACTTTAGTTTGGTGACACAGCTGTTGACACGATGACAGATTAAGGAAAATGTTGATAGCTAGTTTGATGAGTGACGTTTGGTTGACCTGTGTTCATGTCCTTACATGGTACTCTGTTGTGTTGTGTCATTGTTTGTCCTCGTGTTAATTATGTTTAAATACTTTCAAATGTGAACAAATTTGAAGTGTCAAACAGTATTGCAGCATCGGACTTATGTAAAAGACGGGATTGCATAGCTGCATTTTAACTCCAGCCAGCTTCATAGAATCTTTGTAGGGCAACACATTCATTGGGTCACGTACTAGTGTCGCATATTGCTAACATCTGTGTCTCTTGCAGTCGGGGAACACTTTATGTCGCTGAGATTTTAGGTGGGAGGAGAGGTGGCGCGGTCTACTCACAGTCCCCGTACTAATGCGTTTGTATGTGTATATGTAAAAGCTCCAGCAAAGCAACTCGCCCGCTCGTCTGCCTTGTCCTCTATAACGGCCATCGGTAAGTGTTACATATCTACAAGCAACTCGCCCGCTCGTCTGTCTATAACGGCCATCGGTAAGTGTTACATATCTAGTCACCAGGGGGCGGGCGTTCTCGCAATACGCCAACCCCGCTGGCAGTTCGGGGCTTGGTGTGTCTCTGTTGTGTTTTACACAGCGCGTTTGATTGGTTTAAAAAAGCATTTGGCAGTTTGCCAAGTGCAAGTCTCTTGGTGGAGAACAGGTTTTTTAATAAGTTTTCTGCGTATGAGCTAAGGCTTTCTCAGTTGCTGCACCAACTCTGGAATTCACTCATTGTTAGCATTATGTAAGTAGAAATATGATAAAATGTTGCTGTCATTTGAGAACTTTTAACAGGGCTTTGCTCCCCAGTGCATCCATCTATCTATTGATAACTTTGACATTCTATATGGAATATGAGATTGCCTAACCCTCGTGAGTTTCCAATGATGTAGGTGTGATGTAGGTTTTTGTATTATATTAAAATGGTCAATGTAATGATCTTGTCCACTTCATTATTCGTTGTTCGTTTTTTTTTATGATATTCCACCCTTGAAGTTGTAATATTTTTATATTATTAGAGTTCAGTATGTCAAACTCTCACTCTGCAGCCCAGAGAATATGTTTACTTGTGCTAGAGTCATTATGTTGGAAATTTGTATAGATATACATCCAAATTCTGTTATACTGTTATTTTGTACAATTAAGCTTCCAAATGATCTCTAGATGGTGCTGCTGTCATTCAGCCTGTAGATGAAATGTTCGTAGAGGAATGCATTTTTATGTCATCTGTATAATTCTAAAAGTGCTTATATAGTGCCCAATCGATTGAGATTGTTCTCATATCCCTGACATACATAGTAATTATGACTTAAAATTATATTAAAACCGTACAAACAATAATTATTGTAAAATAGTCATTGAACATTTTTTTAAATAATCCTAATAATATGTGTAATCTAAATTTGTATGAAACTGTTTTTAACTAGTTTTAGTCATTGAAATTTTCCATAAAGTGGTAGACACACTTCTGTCACGTCATTGTATCAGTGACCTTGGTTTGCCAGGCTTGGGCTACGGTTCAAGCAGTGAGGAAGACGAGGACGACGAGGGAGGAGAGGAGAGGGGGGAGGAGGAGCTGTCCGAGTCAGACGAGGATGAGGGAAGAGCGTGGGAGCGGATCCGGTGCAAGAAAATCGCATTTGAGCGGCATATGCAGGAGATGGAGGAGAGGCAGAGAGGTAGATTGTCTCCATCAGTCCTTCTGCCCCCTTGGTCTCTTTGTAGGGTGGGGGCCACATCACTAGAAACGTCGTCTCCGTTCGTCGTGATCTTATCCCATTCTTTCCCACTCCCACCAACTGTTCACCTCTATTTCAAGATCTCTCAACACTCTCCCTCCATCTTAACACTCTCCCTCCATCTTAACACTCTCCCACCATCTTAACACTCTCCCTCCATCTTAACACTCTCCATTCATCTTAACACTTGTCTCCATCTTAACTCTATCCATCCATCTTAACACTCTTGTCTCCATCTTAACTGTATCCATCCATCTTAACACTCTCCATCCATCTTAATTTTGGTCTTCCTCTTCTCCTTCTACCAACCTTTTCTGTTTTCTATACTCTCTTTGTCAATCTCTCCTCACTCATTCTCAGTCTGCCCCACTACCTTGACCCTTGGGTGTTCATTACAATCTCTTCTCTAAATTCCACCATTCCTCTGCTTCAGTTGTAATTGCTTAATTTGTAATTACTTTTTCTGTCGCAGTGTAATTGTTTTACTTTGAGCATTGTGGTCATGAAGAATATATTGCAGTAATTGTAAGCATGAGTTCACCTAAAACTCTGTCTAAGATCAGCTGTAATGATACACGTAAATGATGTTATACTCCTTTATAAAACACAATATAGTTGTACTTAGTGTTTTTGTAGTTGAACCCAATCCTGATGTCCTCACCTATGACTTCTCCACACAGATCAGTGAATGATCTATATATAGCAATAATCCACATGTATGACTATTAAAAACGTGATGACAAAATAGACAATAGCCTAACATGTAACGTTGTATTACAACCTGGACTACTGTCATATCGTGCTCTGTGGTGTTATTGGATGGGTTAAAATGACTTTGATGGGTGACATTTTAGGTGCTGCCATATGGGATAAATGATGTTAGTTTTGTATTGATTGTGTCTTGTCTCTCCAGATGAGAAGAGGGAGAAAGTGAGGGAGGAGCGCAGGGCAGCTATGTCGCGGGAGCGTAAGCAGTCAGAAGAAGAAAAAGCAACTAAGTCTGTGAGCAAAGAGGACACTGCGTCTGCGACCGCCGTGAAGGAAAGGGAGGGAGAGGGGGAGAATAGGACACGCAAAGTGGATAGTCTTAATGAATCGGTGGGGGAATCTGAAAAGAAAAGAAAATCTTTGTCTTCCAAAGTGAAAGATAAGCCAAAGAAGGCTGTATCACAGAAGGTGGTGAAAAAGAAAGAATCTGAGTCAGAAGACTCTGACTCAAGTAGTTCAGACTCTAGTTCTAGCAGTAGTGAGTCGAGTTCATCTGAGTCAGATTCAAGTTCATCAAACAGGGTGTCTAAACATTCCCGACATAGGGGCAAAGGTAAAAAGGGGGGTAGGGAGAAGGAGAAGCATAAGGAGGTGCGGTCGGGTCATAGGAGAAGAGAAAGTAAGGAGCATTCTCGGCGGGAGAGTAAGGACCTGAGTAGTCGGGAACAGAGGAAACTTGCAGAGAGGCAGCGTAGCAGAGAGGATCGGAGGAGCAGGGATAGACATAGGAGTAAGGATAGGGATAATAGGCATTCCGGGAAGGGTATGGGAGAGAATAGGGAGCGATCCCGGCAGCACAGGGATGAGCGTAGTACGAGTTCAGATAGTGGGGAGCGACGGCGACATGGGAAGAGGCGACGCAGGGAGCGCAGCGATAGTGACAACAGCACGTTACGTGATAGGAGGAGGACGCGGGACGGAAGCGACAGTTCCGACAGTAGCAGAGGGAAGACAAAGCGACGACGACGTTCACAGGAGTCTTCCCGGTCGAAGGGAACGCATAAAAGCAGCAGCAGCAGCAGACATAATAAGTTGAAGAAAGCGAGAAGGTCGCCAACAGATGGCGATGTTGGCAGCAAGAGGTCGCGGACGAAGGGTGGTAAGAAGTCAAGTCGAAAACGCCAGTCTAGGTCACGCTCAAGGTGGGAACTGATTCATTGTTTTTGCAAAATCTCAGGATTTGACTTGTTCCAAGCCTGGGAGGAATATCTTTTTCTGGCCCTGCAGTCATTGCGTCTGAGACGTTCTTTAATAACAACTATTTTCGACTATTTCTGTTGTCTGTTACTGACGTTTCCTCCCTGGCTGGGCAAATGTTTATTGATGTTTTCTTTCTCACTATGCCTCTCAACTTAGGCATCTGGTCAAATTGTTCTGAATGTACGACACATTTGGTTTCATAACATCAACCATTAATGTTGTCAGTAGTTTATTTATTTGTGTAGGGTAATTGTTCTTCCTTTATTTGGCGCTCAAAGTTTAAATGTAGGTCCTCCCGTTGGTATGCTCTTGTGACGGCCATTTTGCAGTGCCCACATGTAATCGTACTGGTACTTTTTTCTTTGTCACAGAGTTGCTAAGGAAAGAAAGGTTTGTGCTGCATCTATAGTGTTTTTACAAATGAAATTGACGTGTTTGTGTCTTCTATGATTATTTCTTGACAGGCCATTCTAAGGGTACATTATGATTATTTCTTGACAGGCCACTCTAAGGGTACAGCCTAGTTGTCCCTCGTTGTCAGCTGAAAATTAATTTTGTTGTTTCTTCGGTTTCAGGTCTTAAGAACCGTTCTTCGTTCTCAAGACGTGTCGTGACTCCCGCCTCATACACACATACAGGTGGTGAACTTTATGAAAGAACCGATTATGCTAGGTATCGGCTGCAATGTTCTGTTAATACTCCAAGTTGGACTATTTGTCTCTGTCTGTCAAGTCAGACATATCAGCAACAATTCTAGCAGTAACGCGTCGCTCACCATCGTGCACCACACTGTTTGTGCATGCATCTTGTTGTCAATACTGCACAGTAAAGTGACGCTTTTTTAGATGCCTGCTTTCGTGTCTGATTCACCGGTTGCCAGTTTCCTCTTTCACATAAGTGTTTAAATGGAATGTACAACGATTTTGGCTGATTCGCAGCAATGCCTGAGTACTGTAAATCTCAAGATACGTCTCAATAACAACGCTATACTTCGTGTTTTAATCGTTATTGCGGCAATATATTTACTATCAGAAATTGCATAAACCGAGAATTTGACAGATCAATAAATTGTCCGGTGAAAAACCTTATATTTTACCTTCAAATGTAAAAACTAATGTATTTTAGTCCACTGCCAAATCATTTATTTTCTAAAATATTAAGAGGTGATCAATACTGATTCTAACACATTTTGTATGGATATTATTTTTAACCAACTGAAAGGTTATAAATACTAATACATTCAGTGTTACAATATTTCATGAAACAATTATTCAGTTAACCAGTTAAAATAGTTGCACATTCCTTTTAAATGATAACGTTTAGAAGAAAGAATAAGCTTCAAACAACAAAAAGGTGTAAGTAATCACTGAAGGAGACATATAAACCATTATGATATATGACGCCACAAGAACAGTTGCTGCTTCTTGGCTGATGCATAATTATATCGTACTAGTGGAGTGATTGCACTCAACGCTTGGCCTTGTCTCCTACTGAAGCAGGCAGGAATCGAGTGTGAAAACTAGTCGGATGCACTAGAACAAGTGGCTCAGGAAGTAATCAATGCTGTGTCAGTCTGCGACTTCTTGTGCAACACTAGAACGAAGCCCCCCACCTCTTGTTTGACGAAGTGGTGCGCGGTGGTCAGAACATCAGACTCAATCGAGAGAACCCGGGTTTGAATTCTCTTGCTGTTGTTTTGAAACTTTCATTCAATCCATGTTGCTCCAATACACTCAGCTGTATAAATGAGTAGGGGAAGGTGGGGCATGTCCACACAAGTCACTATTGACCAAACCACGCAGTATTTGGTTTCAAAACTACTACTGTATAGCATCTAGCATTTCAACCCTGGGGCATATCCTCACACCAGTGATCTATACATATTGATTATATATATGTTGTTCTTAGTGAAGTTGAAGTTTGGTAATTGGTAGTAGTAAACTACTAAATATACAGATTAACACGGGAAATTTTACCATTCTGGCATATACAGTACATTAGTTACGACACACATACCTTAGATGTGCGGACATGCCCCACCTTCCCATACCTGGCTGTAGACAGAGGTGAATAAGTGAACGAATAGTCTTATTGCAGCAGTGGCTTCCCACAGAAGTCGAGTTGTTGGAATGAACAGGTCGGCGAGGGGTGAAGTGAAAAGCGCTTCAACAGTCTCAAGGACTGGATACCGCGTACCTTTGCATTTACAAATACAAAGTCTTGATGAAGACAGTATGTCTGACCACACCAGAGGGTGATTCACTGGCTTAGTCTACGTTGTCTTCTTAGTTGACATGAGAAACGTTTCTTATAACGTGCGTTGTGACTTACTGCTATTTGCAAACAATGTTAGTGTTGTTTATGCCATGAACGCATGCTAAGCCCCAGGGCCAGTTAAACTTTGATACCCTCTCTATTTACTTCACCAACTGTATACACCCACGTGGTCAGAGTCCACACGCATCGAGAATGATTACGCGAGGCAACTTGTCCTTATCAGGAAATTTCAATTGACTCTGCGATAAGCCACTAGACCTTTCAAGGAGTTAGTATACATTCGGTGACTGGTGCGGACATGTGATCTCCTGTTAAAAGCGCATTTTATAGTGTTGCCCCGTAGTGAAATATTTACAAGCACACTGATAAATCAACCGTTTAGCATACTGCATGTCCCATTGTCATCTGTCAGTTAGGTTTGCAAGAAATTCATGAAATGTATGTAGCAAGAAAAACTAGAACTGATACAACTAGCCGAGTTGCACGGGAGAAAAGACGGCCACTGCATGAGCTGATGACTCCTTGCACCACCTAGTCACTTATGACTCCTTGCACCACCTAGTCACTTATGATTCCTTGCACCACCTAGTCACTTATTACTCCTTGCACCACCTAGTCACTTATGACTCCGTGCACTACCTAGTCCAGTTTTAGTAGGGCAATGTATGTGGCAATGACAGTTTCATGCCCAACTGCCGGTTTCGCGAAGCGTTCGTGCTGTTCGAATGAACCAATTGTACGTAACTACGAACTCCAGTTGTTCTGAGTTATGTAATCTACGGCAGACTTCCAGATAAGTTCCTTCATAATATCTCTGACCTCTGAGGGATTTGTTTAATGTAAGACCCAGCCCCTGGGCATTGTTTGGTGTAAGAACCAGCCCCTGGGCATTGTTTAATGTAAGAACCAGCCCATGGGCATTGTTTAATGTAAGAACCAGCCCATGGGCATTGTTTAATGTAAGAACCAGCCCCTGGGCACGCCTACAAAGTGTCATCTCCATACAGGGGCGTTTGCAGGCTTTTTTTTACAGACGGCGCTACTGTCTGATTTCGACCAGAAATCTTTACACGTACCAAAATGTGTACTTTCAATTAACAACAATGATACAATTGTAATATAATTAATTAACAAATATACTAGATGATCTACTTAACATAAATAGTGAACAATCAACTCGCCATAAATGACCTAAATTTTACAAACATCTAAATCCAGGCAAATGTCCCCCCCCCCCCGGACACCCATGTCTCTACACATGCGAAACTGACGGAGATATGGGGAACATACATGTTTCTGTATGCTTATTAATAAGCATACAAACAAACAAAGACACGAAGCATTTTACAGTAATAGGGGTTACAGCCGAGACGGCAAGATAAACAAGACCGTAAACAACGTTAATATATGACGTTGGCTTGTCCAGTAGACGAGAAACAACATAGGCCTACAGCACTTGTAAGTATGAGCGTTTCCACGCGCTACTCGAGATATGGCGTGGTGCGTCGTGATGAGGTCACGGTTACCTCAACCAAACCACAGTAAAATTATCGGTTTTACTTGGACCCAACAAGGTACCCGCAGCATCAAATATATAAATATACTTGAAACGTTATTCCTGAATTACTGGTCCTAATTTTGTCCAGCACATAGCACATGACTGGAACTGAAAGTTAATATTTTACGTGGCATACAACACTATCAAGACCCTAACGGGCAACAAGTCCCACGCATCGACAGTTGTCAAGAACAATAATGGAAACGTCCTGGCAACGGAGGGCGAACAGATGGGCAAGACACTTTCTGGAGATTCTAGACAGACGTGGCAGCCAAACATACACTATAAAGACAACATGGAAGAAACGTGGGCGTATCACAAATCAATAAATAGACGATGCCATCAGATAGACCAAGAAAAACAAAACACCAGGAGATGACATCATTGGGGGAGACCGGGGCTAGTTGTTGCAATTTTCAGTTGAAGTAACTTTTTGTGAAAAGTATGTTACATGCATTATTTCTGTCAACATATACATTAAATTTATTATTCGTATTAATAAAATGTACCATAGCAATGGTATTCTATGTTATAGTAAGTTACATATGTGAAGTTTCCCAGGCGCGGTCGACTGTAACTAAGCCCCGTGAGCGGGGCAGGTTGTTACTGCAAAGAACACGTGGATCACAAAGCAAGTGTCGCTCGTACATGTTACTGTTGCTCGTACATGTTACTGTTGCTCGTACATGTTACAGTTATTACATTAATTGGATTATACATTTAATACACGGTGTGCATAACAATGTAGGTGTTCACAGCATTGTGTACTTTTCATTCTTGGCTACCATTTGGGACACATTCCCCATATTCCTACATAGCAAACAGTTGTGAATTGAATATAAAATACTGAATGGAGTGTAAAGTAATGAGTGGCAGTCAGTTGCGTACTTGGTGGGGCATTATGCTTTGCCCCTTGATTTTTTTTTGCATATAAATTGTTGCACCACTGCGTGATAGTATGGTCAATTAATGCCTAGGTTTGCCCTTGGCCTCCCCTTTGTGAGATCATAAATACCCCACTGATGGCAATACTTCTTAAATGCGATTTATATTATATTTTGATTGAATGATGCACACACACACACGCATTCACGCACGCATGCATTCACGCACGCATGCACGCACGCACGCACGCACGCACGCACGCACGCACGCATGCAGTCACATCCACATTTCAATTAACCATGCAATGTTCATTAATTACTCAAGTAGGGCTGTGCCATAAACCAGTAGGCCTACGTTGGCTTCATGTGAAACAAGTCGTTCACACGTCGTAGTTAAATACGTTTAGTTCTTTCAGTCACTGTCAGCACACTACTCCCTGGCTGGTCCATCGGTGCGAGCCGCCTGAGCGTTGTTACAGTTGTAACAACTTGCCCCGATACAATTGTAACAACTTGCCCCAAACACAATTTTTTGCAGTTGAATGCAGATGGACAATTGATCAAATCATGAATTTTAGTATACCTTCTACTTGATATAACCTCTTATAGTACATAGTATATGCGTTTCAAGTTTTATTCACGAAACATCAAAAGTGGCTGCGTGAGATAATATTGTGTAGGCATAGCAAACACAGTTTTAGGTGGTTAAAAAGTCGTTTTTGTCGACATCTTGGTAATTCGTCTTCTTAACTCCCGATTTTTGGACAGTGGTGGACTTCCAACCAACTACTGCCGATGGTGACCCCATAATTATGTGTGCAATAGTTTTGGTAAAACGACTCTGTAACAACGTGGCAACTGGAGAGGCATCACTCTAATATATGTACTAGGTAAGATGTTCTGCTTTTACAACGAATCAAGAACGGCAACGATAAACAATTCAGGGAAGAATAGACTGGCTTCAGGTGCGGAAGATCGTACACAGACCAGATCTTTACGATTAGGATTATTTCCACAGAGTAGTCACTGCTAACAAGGCTAATAATACGGTATACAAATACTAGTTAATTATACAGGTTATTAAGATTATATACAAGAGAAACGCATAGGGCAAATATATTAGTCACAGGCCTACAATCCCTACAGCACGACTGCCAGTGTAGATGTATGAAGAACAAAACTCCCGGAAGCCATATTACGCTTACACAGATTAACGAAAACCTTGTCTAGAACATCCGTGTCTGCTTTGTGCATTCAGCAACAACCTATTGTCGAAATGCTGATGGTTGTACCGTGGTATAACGTGTCAGCCAAGAGATTTTGGAAGACACGTAGGCCCTATGGGTCGTTCTTACAGTAGACATCGTTTAGACATCGCACGAAGAACAGTAGCGGGCAGTGTCGTATCCTCGGCCCCTTATTATTGGCTTAATTAGTAATTATTTGGGGCGTGTAGGGCCTACAGTGTTTCACAGTAACACGATAAAGTAGAGCTATCAGAATAGAGCAGCACGTGCCACTTATACTGGAGACGTCTACCGAACAAACGATGTCGTATGATGCCAAACTGATTTGCTTACGTTTGAATTTAACAGAAACAGCACGCCATATAAGTTACATCAAATTGATTTTTACCCACAGTAGTATTACAAATTCAATATTGCCCTCGTGACACATGTACTTTAAGTCTTTAACAAAGCAAACATTTGAACTGGCTCATTAGTAACTGTACTATTATAATGACTGTGCTAACCGATTTCGCCTTAGATGAAGAGAAGTTGGTGAAATCGTGTTTGCCTCTAAATGGGTGCGCTTTTACCACACACTACTCTAATTCACAAAGCACTGATAACCAATTTAAAGAGAGTCCAGAATTAGTCGGCTTTGACTATCTAACCAAAACGGTCGCTTAATAGTCAACACTTTGGTACATCGCACTGAAAGTTGAGCAGCTGGCTTGGCTATATCTGCTGAATAGAGGATGGACGTATTCCAAAGGACGTCCACTGTGGTGAGCTTGCCTCTGGTGCAAGGCGTGCCGGCCGTCCAGCTCTTCGGTTCAGGGATGTTTGCAAACAAGATATCAAATCTGTTGAGATCAGCATCGAGTGCTGGGAACCTGCTGCAGCAGACCGCAACAACTGGCGACAGGCTGAGCGAAGTGGTACGAGGAAGGCAGAAGAAAGAAGATACGAACTGTGGACGGAGAAGAGAGAGCGTCGGAGAGAGAGTATATCGACTACCACGTCTCTACATCAAACGGTCTACACCTGTACCATCTGTAACAGAGACCGCCACTAACAAATCGGACTTTTTAGTCACAGCAGATGCGGTGTAAAACACCGATGTCACCTCCATGCTCCATTATCGCCCGAGATGCACGAATGTCAGTGATGAAACCTTTTGTGCAACCAACTAGTTGTTCGTTGGTTGCACAGTTCTGATCGTCACGGTATAGAGTCGACTGCGATCCGTGTGCAATGCGGGTGTTTCACGGGTCATTGGTAATTTGTAGCAAACGTATAGTTGACGACAGGAATGAATTGAAAAAGTGACAGGCAATCGCCATTCAAAAATGTTGCTTTGTCGTCGTCCCGTCGATGGCCTTGTCGGGCCGTGCCAGTGACATACCGACAATCGCGTGTTGATGTTCGCGTGCTCGCGTGTCTTGGCGCGTAAGTACCAATTTACCAAGATCGTTATCAGCTCGAAAACACGATTTATACCAGAACCCTTTGTACAAAAAAATTACGTGTGGTCGACTATGTTTTACTGGGAATTATCTTTGTGAGCTCCGCATTTCTCAATAGCGGCAGTTAAATGTATATCACAATGTTGGATCAGTGTGTCCAGGTTGATGGACAGTTGAACAATAATGAAATATTAGACTGTTGTCGTGTGCCTTGTTTTGTTGTTGAAAAGCCCCGGTTGCCAGGTCACGCAACGTTATAACTAACGCCTGGGGGGGGGAAGAGCACTAAACACATTGCTAGTATATCATCTTTGAGAATTTGTCTAACTAAACAAGTTTTACACTTCTGTCAAAAAACAAGCCAATGCTCCCCCTTTAAATACGCCACTGAACCTTGTTAACTACCTAGTATAGGCCTTATTGTGCTGCACTGATTAAAACAAAGTTGTTGTTTCCGCATTTGATTTAAACTATATTTACACCAGGCCAAAAATTACAAGTAAATTATTGTCTCGAACCAATCAATTTTTTATTAAACAATAGTTTTCCTGCGGAATGATCTTCTCAACTTATCTCACTACGTGTAGTCTTATACATGGCGCCTTGTCGTCTAACTGATTACAATATTATAATGTCCTGAGGTGACTGGGAACCCAATTCGCCATATGCAGATATTGAGCACTGGGGACACGAGGTTAAACAGTGTAGGCCATAATCCTGTTTACCACTTCGGGTAGACGGTACAATGTACGCTTTGTTGTGCTGCGGTTTTGGATCGCCGGAAGGTTTTGATAGGGTCGTTGACCCACTTTCGCAGCGCAACACGGCTTCGGGTTGTTCAGTATTTGACATATATCACGTGCAACCATATATATATATATATATATATATATATATATATATATATATATATATATATATATATATATATATATATATATATATATATATATATATATATATATATATATATATATATATATATATATATATATATATATATATATAACCAACTGTTTACAACTGGAACTACTTATCTTATCGATTAGGAACTGCTTAACCCATTTTGTTTTGGTGCGCTGCCGAGCTTGGTTTTCTCGAGTAGTAGTAGTAGTAGTAGTAGTAGTAGTAGTAGTAGTAGTAGTAGTAGTAGTAGTTGTAGTAGTAGTAGTAGTAGTAGTAGTAGTAGTAGTAGTAGTAGTAGTAGTAGTAGTAGTAGTTATTTTCACAGCGAGTAATCAAGCCATGGAATGCCCTACCAAGCGACTGTGTCAATGTACTAATAGTAAACAATTTGAAAGCAAAATATTAAAATTACTGTCATAACCACTGGGGGGGGCTATATATTAGCCAGTTGGCTCCCTGCTCCAAACCCAGTTCAAGGTATGTAAGGTATGTTAGTAATAGTAGTAGTAGTAGTTGTATTTCCTGGTTCATGAACATTACATGATTGTTTAACTGCGTGTAAATGACGTCATCGCGGTAACGGATATTGCCTTCCGTAAATGTGGTTTTACGCATACGTCATCAAAGCCGAAAACAGCTCAAACTCTGAAGTCCGGTCAAATGCCACCTCAAGGGGGTCAACGCAAAATCAACAAACAGGGAGCGTGGAACACTGCATCTATGATGTAAAGTCATAGTTATTGCTATATTGAAAAGTTACAGTAATCAACCGCTTTGAACAGAACAGTTAAGTATATGTTAGCAATACACACGTATAACTATAACTGATTTATTTATACGTTGTTGTGTGCACATCAGGAATGTAATGGAATGAAGTAAAATACGCTGAACAAGATGGTAGATTCTCAGAAAACATAACCACTGGGGGGCTACATATTAGCCAGTTGGCTCCCTGCTCCAAACCCAGTTCAAGGTATGTAAGGTATGTTAGTAATAGTAGTAGTAGTTGTTGTATTTCCTGGTTCATGAACATTACATGATTGTTTAACTGCGTGTAAATGATGTCATCGCGGCAACGGATATTGCCTTCCGTAAATGTGGTTTTACGTGTACGTCATCAAAGCCGAAAACAGCTATTGTTATTTATGATGTAAAGTCATAGTTATTGCTATATTGAAAAGTTACAGTAATCAACCGCTTTGAACAGAACAGTTAAGCATAGGTTAGCAATACACACGTATAACTATAACTGATTTATTTATACGTTGTTGTGTGCACATCAGGAATGTAATGGAATGAAGTAAAATACGCTGAACAAGATGGTAGATTCTCAGAAAACATAAATGGCTGGTTTTTACAATTACAGCTGCAAAAGGCATTTCCGATAGGGCACGTAAAATTACATCTGAGAAACAAAGAACATCTTATTTCAGTTCATTGGACAGCAAAATGTATGGAAGTATTAACAATGATGGGATAAAGTGAATACAACTGAAGCGTCCCTATTCTCCCTCGGCCCTATCCCAGATGATTTCCTCCCAATCACATGTTCACTGGTCGGCCTCACCGCCTAACCAACCTCAAACAATTTCGTAAATTCCCCATCACCCAGTTCCGTGTTTAAGATCAGCCGAAGACGCGTCAAAACTATGAGAAACCTTTGCAGTTTATCCCGAGTAGAACTGAGGCTACTATTGAAAATAGTTGCAGCTGCAGAGGGAGACTCGTTGGACAGGTCAGGTTGAACTGGCCAGGTATCGCAGTTTAAAATCGAAAGCTAAATAACACATATACCGTTCTTTCTTTTATTTGTCTACCTGCCTGTTCAGCTATATGCTCATTGTGTCGTCTATCTACAGCTACCTAATCATGCCCGGCCTCGGTGGGGAGGTTCGGGGCTTCGAAGGAACCCCTTTTGGAGAAAATTACTTTTACTTGTAATTGTTTTTCAGAAATCATCCCATAAATCCACCAATTGTGTACGCCCGAACCCCCAGTTTCAAAATCACGAGGACGGACCTGTAATAGCTATTGTTTTCCCTTAATAAACTGTTCATGCTCGAACAGGTATTACTAAAATTTGAGGGATTTGCTCGTATGTGAAGATGAAAGGTAAGGAACAATGGCTCCTAACATCATTGTCCTCACATATCACTGTGCACAACTCAACGTGTGCCCCAAACGTGCAATTCTTCACAATGTCATACCTTCTCAATCTTCCCTATTCTTCCCCTGTTCTCTAAAACCCGCCGCACCGCGTTTCAGTTAACACGGAACTTTATTGCACGTGGCACCGTTGGTGCAACGACCGCGCCGCTTTGTCGTAGCCGCACATCAATTCTACCGAATCAACAGTGCGACCGACACCCCACCGCACGGTGCATACCCCACGGCGCCGTACCCCAAACGGCGGGTTATTGGTGGCTGTTGCTTGTCGCTGCGACAGGTGTGTAATGGCGCCCCGGCTCGGCGCTGTCGACCCAGCGACAAGTGTCTGACGCTGCGGAGAGGACACGTTACGCCAACCGTCGCCGGCCAGGAGCGGTCGTAGTCGAATCGGCGCCGCCGTCGATGTGACGTTAGCGGCCCTCTGCTGCTGACAAATCCCGACACTTGTGTGTGATTGTGACGCGTGCCACTGCCGCCTTTAGTCGGCTGCCATGGCGTACGCTCGACGGCGGTTCTCAGGTCTACTACTCGTCGTACTGACCGCTACATTCGCCGCCCACTCGGACAAACACACAGGTAAGTAATAAATGGTCAGTTGTGTCGGACTCTCGTGTTGTTGTTTACTGAAGTTGACCAAAAAGAACCTGATACTTGTAAACAGAATTCGTGCGGCAGGGACTCATTGAGTAGGCCTCGTTAGGTGTATTTATGTGCACGGCTCGTCACCACGTCAACAAACCTTTTTCGACTCGCTCCTCGTGGGGCGCCAACTTGATGTTGTCCCACAAACGGACCAAGACCCGGGCATCATAGTAATCAATTGAGTATTTACTAATACCAGAGAGCAGAGTGAAGTCTTGACGGAACCTGATAAACTTATTTTAATGCATACAGTGCAAGTTCTTGGAATTAATAGTACAACTGTTCCATGTCGCGATTTGAGAAAAATTATACAATAGTATATATGTATTGGTTGTACATTCCAGGAGTAACGGGAGTTAATAAGCCATGGACATGGATCCACCTTGGATATAATGTACGTGCTTACACTTTCCGAATACATAGTACATGTGAACGGGGCAAAATCCAGTGTGGTTTATGTGCCTATGTCAGCAAAAGTGGGCATTTATAAATTATGTAAAACTGCCGCCAGCCGTAGACGGGAATCAAGTGTCTGAGCGCAGCACAGAAACACGGCAGCCCCTAACAGTTTAGCAACCTTTGCCCGGTAGTCGTATAATGTATGTGTTTTGGTCTTGGAGATGCGTATCCCAATAAAGTCCGATTTAATCTCCCGGGGTATAACCTTCCCAGTTCGTGTGCTCGTCTTTAGAAACATATACTGTTTAAAATGCCTGGTTTGATTCCCCCGTGGGACGGTGGACGAATATATATACGGGTTATGTAGTTCACATAGTGACTTTGTGATGCGTGCAGATGACCCATGAGTCGTAGACGCTACATGCTTGTCAACCTGTCAAACGAGGAGAGAGCGCGCCTATATAATATAATTCCATACACAGACGTTCCCTGTGCTGAAAGTAGGGGGCCTATATGTTAGCATATACATCTTTCACGGCCAGAGAAGAACTTGTAAAGGTCTGGCGCTCAGAGAGATCTCCATCCCTCGTGACTCGAGTGAGATTGCATTGGTTGGTGGTCCCGTTTCTATTTAATTATGTTTGCCCGAGAACTTGTGTGTAATCACATTATATCCTCTGTGCCGTGCACCTTGAGACTGAAATCCATCGGCGACAACAAATTGCTGCCTTAAGCACAATACTCTACTGAGGTCTTGGAATACCACGGGGAGTCTACCTACTTGAGACATGTAAACAGGACGTGTCTGGAGACGAATGTCTCCACTGGGGCGCAGTGTTCAGTTGATCAGTACTCGGGTCGATATAGATCGGCGTCCCAAGTTCGATATATAATTATTTAGGGCGTGCTTGCGTGCATACGTACGTGTGTTAGTGCGTGAGTGGGTGAGTTCGTGCGTGCGTGCGTGTGTGTGTGTGAGTGCGTGCGTGCATGAGCGCGTGAGTGCGAGCGAGCGAGCGAGCGAGCGTGCGTGCGTGCGTGCGTGCGTGCGTGCGTGCGTGCGTTAGGATATCATTTCATATTGGTTATGTTGTAAACATTTTGTTTCACACAATTGCTCAAGTATTTCTTCCAAACTGACGCTGATATTGCGTCATTCATGTTGTTTGTAAAGTGGTTTGTATTGCCGCTGTTAGTTAACGCTTAAGCTAATAGGTCTCAACCACGTCAAATAAAAACAAACATATTATGAATAATACGGTATATAATGAATAATACGGTATTTTAGCTAGAAGAGAGATTTGGCTATCGCCAAATATTGTAAGACGTAACCATACACATATATCTCACGGAATGCATATGCACACAGCAACACACTTACTCATTCATATGTATTCAAACTAATGTATTTAATCACGCACATGTGGTTAACGAGTTGACCTTTAACTGCGGCGCCGACCCGGCAATGTTTGCCCGTCTGCCATTGGGGTGTCAGCTTACAAGTGCCGAACGCCCGCTGCCAGACTCGATCTGATAACTGCTAGTTTACCCCCTGGAACATCAAAAGGCGCTTGGCGTTTCAGCGAAGTTACCCAGACCATGACAACACAGTGACGATAGACAACACCCTTGGTGGTGCTTATGCTTGGACTCAAGTGAAGAATAGCGTATAATGAACTCCCAACAAATTTTTCATTATCGTCACAAACGGTGAGATTACAATTCAGATTTTCAGATACAATCATAACCCACACAGAGCTAGCTAGCGTCGCCAGAGGTATGGAAAGTGCAATCAACTTCCTAAAATACCCAGTCGCCAGGGGCAGCTGCGTGCTTCGTGACCCGACGGGGTGACAAGCATAAGGCGACCCAGTTTGCCCGGTAGTCGCGAGGCGGGCGGCCCAGCGCTGTCAGCTGTCCGCCGGCGTCTCCAATGCCGGAGCTGACGGCTGCCTTTTGTGCTGAAACAGAAAACCTCGGCTTTTGTGTGCGGTTCAGCGAAGCGTGCTTGGCTCGCGTCGGCCCACTCTCTCCATGGCTGCCTGGCCACGCGAGACAGCTTCAGTCAGTCGTGACGAGGCCGTCGCGTGCCGCTTTGTCGTAAGATGTTCATTGGTCGGGTGCGCATTTTTGAAAATTCAAACAACCGTGCGTTGTTTGGAAATTAGAAGCAAACCGAGGAAGACATAACGGGAGGTGCATCGTTACCGGTACTTAGATTCGTCAGGGGAGGACCCGGTGTTGTTATCAACATTCATAGCTTTTTGAAGTCTAAATCTCTAAGCAATGGCACTTTTGTTCACCACATCAAGAGGCATATACAATCACCATCGTCTCAACGGTAGATTATGTCTACACTAATCCCTGGTGGATATCCTAGATCATATTTGACTTTCTAGTCACCAAGTTGCGCAACCGGGGGCGATACAAATAAGT
>BSQZ01000021.1:7942515-7987515 GCA_033239005.1 Lamellibrachia satsuma | reverse complement strand
TGTATGGAATGAAACGATTGGGTGCATGGAATGAAACGATTGGGTGTATGGAATGAAACGATTGGGTGTATGGAATGAAACGATTGGGTGCATGGAATGAAACGATTGGGTGCATGGAATGAAACGATTGGGTGTATGGAATGAAACGATTGGGTGCATGGAATGAAGCATGTAAACGATCGCAGTTCGTACTAGCATCGAGTCCTGGGAATCTGCTGAAGCAGACCGCCACAACTGGCGACAGGGTGTGCGGAGTACTATGTGGAAGGCAGAAGAAAGAAAACACGAACTGAGAGCGTCGGAAAAGCCATCGATTACCTCGCCTCTACATCAAACTGTCTACACCTGTTCCATCTGTAAGAGAGACTGCCACTGAAAAAATTTTTTTTTTAGTCATAACAGATGCGCATGCCTTGTCTTGTCTTGTAGTAATACTGGCCAACACTCAGGGTTTTAATGCCAATGAATGAGTTCGTAATTACAGCATATGGACTATTACGCAATAACGGCGAGTCACACATGCATAACTGCACACATTTTAGTTGCCGAATGGATGGAAGTATGGAACACTGATCATTCCGTTTGGACGACTGGAAGACAACCGTGAAGGGGTGAAGGGGTGAAGGGGTTAGTGGGACAAATAACAGCCACAGTGCTCAGTGTGAAAAGAACAAAAGTGCCTTTGATTGCCATTGTGTGTCGCATACACGGAGACTAGCAAAGATAGCATATTATCAATGTCAATCTGAAGGAGAGACATGATCAAAAAGACGATATTATCAATGTCAATCTGAAGGAGAGACATGATCAAAAAGACGATATTAACAAGTACAGAGGAGAGATTGTTCGGAGGAATGGTCGATCTGTGAATACCGCCACTCGAACCAGCCGACGATATTGTTAATGCCATACGTACATTGTTAAACTTCAAATGCATTACGTTGTACTGAAGCAAATAGTTGACGCACAAATTGCATGAGTTTCGCTCATTAGCTTCAATCGTTCTACTTCTTTCGTGTAGACATGCAGACATGATTTAGAAGGTCCCCCCCCCACACGAATGGAGAAATTTCCCAACCTTGGTTTTATCTGGTAGATTGCAACAAACCGTTGCAACAAGGCAGGAATCCTATGACAAGTATAAGAGAGGACTTTGTTTAGCATTTTGTGAAAGCGAAATATCACCCCCCAAAGACGCTGAGGAATTTGCAATGCTGTTGGGGTGAAATGAGCCGACGCGGGTGCCATGGCACGGCCTTTGTAATAACAGTTATCTACAGATCACAAAATTACCCTACAGAGAATAATGTTATACTCGGCGACTGCTTGTTGGAATTGGCTGGAAGGCTCGTGTCTGACACATGATATTTAAAGTATTATGGCGTATTTTGAGTGCAACCATGCTCCGTGGAAAGGTATTTATATAAATGGCACATGATACACATTTGATTGCACGGCATTGCATTTCCTTTTCTTTGTTATTGTAGTAATTCCTCAATCCTAGGACTTGATATTGTTCGCAGAATCACATTTTGTCATTAGCTATGGGATCGTACTTTCCACTTGCAACAGTGACACCGACATTACCTACTTTGAGACGAACAGGCGTCGCGATGGTCCAACGTCCTTTTGATACCTAGGACACAGTTATATTCCTAAGTCAAACTTGATTTTACTCACTTAAACTATAGTTATTAGTTGATCATTTTAGACCAAGGTCATATATCTAGTATGCTTGGATAATTATATCTAAGTGATTCAAATAGGGTTGGTAAGCTGGCTCAACTAACACTTGGTGTGGGGTACAGTGTAGCATAAGTTTACTCAATGCTTTTTTTTACTTCTACTAACACTTCATGACAACTCAGCCAACACATCTACGCATTCGATAAAACACGTCACTGTCAAGTCAACATGCTTAATTAATAAGGTCCATCGCATCCCGTGTTGTTTTTAGATAACTGCTGATATGTTGCCTTTTATCTGATAGCTCAATTTGTTGGGAAATACGAATTCCGTTATGTATTTTGGACTAAAGCAACACTTATCTTCGTTCTTTAACCGCTGCTCAACTAGTCCCCCCTTGGGAATTGGGCGGCTCAACTAGCCCCTGTGCATAGTGAAACCATTTGTAGGTGCACACACAATACAGTCTAGCCACGAGCGTTAAATGTTTATGCACCAGCAGACATTAATCACAATAACAAAAAGTATAAATAAAAAAATATACTTTTATATCACATTTTCTGACAGTTGTGACAAATTGCACTTATTGTACGTCAATCGTGTTCTAATGACTTGTTCAATCACTGGGTGGTACCAAGTAACTGTCGCTGCTGTAGTTTCCTGTGAAACGTATGTGGCTCAACAAACCCAGTGGCTCAACTAACCCAATGGCATTTAGATAAACATAAACGTATGAAGGGTTTTTAGAATGTGAACTTGAAGCGGAAATCCTACTTGACAATCCTTATTGACGTTGTGGAGAACGCCACACGCTCTGTTGGCAGGAGACAGTCATTTGATATGACTTATCTTGACGTATACAAAGCACTTGACAAACATTCACGCATGCACGCACGCACGCACGCACGCACGCACGCACGCACGCACGTACTCAGTAGATAGACATTGTGATTATAATATCCGCAGACATGAAATCATATAAACAAGAATCCAAAGTTAGTAAAATGGAAATAGAAAGATCCTTAATTGACATTATATTTGAATAGAAAAGAAATGTTTTAAACGACAAAATATCTATATTAAATCATTACCCCGCAAACATATCAAATACGCTGGAATTTGCTTAGTGGCTTGCTCTGGAACACCCCTGTGGACACCAACGACCTTCCTCGATTGTTGTTCCTTGGACTCGGAGTTCATCCAACTTCACCAAAAAAATAAACACGGGACACACGGCTAAATGACTAAGGCACAATGGGTTCTCAATAGTATGAGCTAATTTTAGGCCGTATCAACTTTAAACTGACTGTTTTTCTCTGCTGTTTGCTTTGACTTTGAAAGAACAGCACATCATACGAAACGGTCCAGTTGCATTCGTCGACGATATTTTATTGTTCTTACAACTTATCATTATTTTTTATATCAGCTATTTGTGGAACGTCCTTGTCCTTCACGCTATATGTGGTAGTGCAACGGAGTTGTATCATTTGTTATTCCCTATAAACAAACGGGTTGTGTTCTATTTATGTATGTTGGTAATGCTAACATCCTGCGTAAAGTAAGCTAATGCCTCATGCACACATAATTATCATAACGTGTGTGTGTGTGTGCGTGTGTGTGTGCGTGTGTGTGCGTGCGTGCGTGCGTGCGCGCGCGCGAGTGCATGACAACTACATCAATGTTAATGATGACACCAGTTGAGTAAACTACTCGTTGTAGTGGATCGTGGTGGCGTAGTGGTTAGAACATCGGACTCTCAATCTAGAGAACCCGGGTTCGAATCCTCCTGCTGTCCTTTCGAAGCTTTGGCAATTTCGTTCATCATACGTTGTTCACTCAGCTGTATAAATGGGTACCTGTCTACAGAGAGAGATTGATATGTGAATGAATTATCTTCGCGCAGTAATTGCAGCGTGGCTTAATGTTTCCCAGAGAAGTCGAGGTGGCATTGGAATTAACAGGTCTGCCAGGGCGTGAAGTGTAGAGCGCTACGGGCAGCCCAAATGACTGGATATTGCGCTGTATAAGAACGTACGTTTACCCTTTACCCGGTCAAGAAGAAACAGAAACCCGAGAAACGTGTCCGTGGCAAGTCTGAACAAAACACGGATCGCAGGTTTTCGAAGAGCAGCTGTTGTAAGAGGAAGACACAAAAGGGACGACCAGGTTAATTAACAGACATTTCATGGGCACTACGTCGTCGACCCAACACTACCGCCCAAGTAGAGGTGACAGTGACGAAGTACGCTCAGGTCACAAGGTCGCAGTTCGAGGCGTAGTCCAATTTGTGCGGACAAAGAGACAACAGCGAGGGTTCATGCCGACGACACAGGCACCGCTGGTAGGATGTCATTGTCGTCTCTTGAAGTCTTCGACATGAGCGGATAGACGTCATGTGATTGCAATTTCCGCCATTGTGAGCCACCAAAGACAGGAAATGTTAAACAGTTGTCCACATGACAGTAATCAATGCGGTGGTTTTACGTTCGACACAGCAACGACGTCTTGATCGGGAAATATTCCTTTCCTGTAGAGAAATGCAATTTAATTTCTGTTGTGTGTCAGGTGTGCAGCTCTCATGTTGCATATCATTTCTATAATATAATGAAATAGTTTGTGACTCTGCCTGCCTGCCTGCCTGCCTGCCTGTCTTTCTGTTCCCTCTGTATGTCCACCCGTCTAAAATACCATTGCAAGTACCAAGACTTGACTGGGTAGTGCAAGGAGTCATAAGTGACTGGGTAGTGCAAGGAGTCATAAGTGACTGGGTAGTGCAAGGAGTCATAAGCTCTGGCAGTGATTGCCTTTTTGGCCAGCACAAAGACAAAAACTCCACCCTCAACTAATTTAGTCTATCGAAAATCCGGTTCGTTGATGTCCAAATACGCAGTGTGTGAATAGTTTATGTAACATCCGCAGGTGATTTAATAAATAAATGCCTATATTTTTTTCAAATCGTTTGATAGAATTGACTTTAGTCGTTAGATCTGGTAAGGTTCAATATATTGGATATCCAAAATGACAAACACCGTGCTGGTCAATGCCGATCCTGGGCATGACTTCCATCATCTCGCCGGTCACACGACAAAGTTACGAACTTTTGCTAATGGTGAAATTCGTGAGTATGTTCAGCGTTTCCACTGAATTAATGTTTGACCAAGCATTAAGTAATTTAATAGTTTGTGTGATGATTTCACAAAAACTACATACAAAAGTTGCACAAACGAGCCAGCATGTTGCAGTGGATCCTATGTAGGTTTGCTTTTTCGCAAAATAAATTTTAAGTGAAACTAGCGAAAAAATCGAATTGAGGAGGAACATTTAAAGTAAAACGAAGAGCACCGCCCTAGAATTAAGAACCAAACACGGGCAACAAGAGACACACCTCCTTATCAAGTAGACCTACACTAGTAGACCAGGCGGTAGACAAACAGAACCCAGACCCGTCGTAGACATGTCTTCATGGTAACCTCTTAACATGTGTTGCTAGAGTAGACGAACTTAGAACAAACGGATCAGTTGTATCGTAGCCGAAGTCTACTAGAACGAAAGTAGACCTATAGACATAACGAAATAAGCTCTCCTACATTTATTTTGTCTTTATATTTCCGCGGCGGCAACGTCCAGCATATGAGCATATTTAATTTACAACTTACATCCAATGTGTCCGACCGTTCTTCGTCGATAATACATGTGTCGTTCTACTTACAGAAGGGTTTATATTAGCCGGCTACTAATACTTCAGTCTTTACATTGACACTAGTTCCGATGTAAGCCAAAATATATTGTCCTTTAATGTAATATTCTCCACGGACACAGGGGGGTCTAAGACCCCTTCCATGCCCCCCTGACCCCCCTGGATCCGCTGCTGCTATTCATATAAGACAAATATTGGCATAACAATGTTGGTCAAGTGCTGGGCCAAGCAGCGGGTTTCCATGGTCGAGCCAGTATTTGCCCTGTGGACATCCCAATATTGGCCCAATGATGGCATGCCAACATTGGACCAATATAACAACATACATTGGGCCAGCAATGGTCCAAGTCGGAAATGCTGTACGGGACCCCCACAGCCCCTGGGGTGCAACTATGTGCTGGGATGGTGGACGTGCATGGCTGGTGCCTATAGCTGTCATCCGCGGGTGTAACACTGGGTAGAACGCGTGCATTCAGACTGTATCGTCGAGTGAACCTTTGTCTCAGTTACCGCCACGCGTTGTGACCGGTGGCCGCGTGAGTGCCCGTGACGTTGATGGGTCTACACCTGCCTCTGACTGAGCTGATTTACAGGCTGCGGTGTCACGCGCTCGGCCTCTCGCGGCGCACATAAAAGTCGTCTTCAGACGGCACCCGAGACTCGAGCGCGAACCCCCGTCACGCGACGATTAGGCCTACTCTGACAGTGCCAGTCACAGCACTAGTGACAGTGCAGACGTTCAAAATACATCCCCTCGAAAACATCACGGTAGTGGTTTCAACCAAGATTATAACACTATGGTCAAATCGCTCATCTATGATACGTTTTCATAAAATGAAATGTGTTTGATATTGCTCCGAGCCACGCACTAAAGTTAGTATTTAACAAATATGTTTAATATATTAACGTTGGAACCTTGTCAATGTAGGGGCCTAAGTATACTTTACTGCTGTTCGTTTGACACTAATTCAAATACCAGCAAGTTAACTCCAGTAAGTACATGTCAAAATCGTTTTTAATGTATGATATTCCTGTATATAAATGCTAGTTAGACCCATGTTATTGTTCCGGTGCCTGCATAATGTATTTTCAATGCATGCACAATTTACGTTTCACAAGTCCAATTAGAGTCACTCCACACAAGAGAATCCCGGACTGCGATTTGTGACAGCAATTTCGCTTCACACCGACTCTTGCCCAGTTGCACTACACAACGTTTCTAAGACTCGGGTTCCGCAACATCGGAATGACCCGCAGGTCAACGAGAGTCGCCGCCACCGATTTGTAGTCGACTTCTGCGAGCGCCGCCAGGAGGGAGCCCTGGTCGAGCGCCTTGCCCGAGCCACGTATCACGACCACAACGAAGCTGATTGTTGACGGCGCCTTCTGCCAGACGACGACAGTCGAGTTGGCGACGAATCCAACACGACCATCAATGGCCATCGTCTTCTCGACCTGTACCCGTATGACGTCAAACAGAAGACGGCGGCGTTCCGGCATAGTGCTGGGAGACATGGCGACGCCGTTGAAGTCAACAGTAAGGTTGACTGTGCTGCGTCTTTGGCAATGCGACAGAGAAACGACCTCGTAGACTGTCGACTCACACGAGTGTATCACCAGTAGGAGACATGCAGCGAGTCTGAAGATGGAAGACATCTTCAAGTGTTCACACCCAATTCTCTCGGTACAGACACTGTTGTTCACGCCAATGACGCTCTGGCTGCGGCAGCAGGACGCACATCAGCAGCAGGCACGGCAGTCTAGCCACTGGCACTGCAAGCACGCCACGAAAGGCATTCCCGCGAATAGCGGACAATACGTCACAGTCTACGTATGACGTCAATGAACCATGGAATCAAATGATGTTGGTGTATTCGAAATACTATTCTTATGTTGTTGTTTTCCGAAAGGCATGCGTGAACGGTCGTTATTGTGAAATCAGCAACATCGCAATCATCACTAAATTCAGCCATGGCCGGAAAAGCGAAGACCTCTTCAGTTAATTCCCTAGGTATAACAGAACAGCAGTACTGTTTGGGATTCATAGACACAGGCACAAATATGTCAGTTAGACATTATCCAACGTCGTGCAGCCTGGTATGTTCTTCATCGTCAACACAAACATTTCGATGGAGGATCCTGGCATACCGCACGGCAGATGCATGATGTACACTAGTTATAATGGTCTAGTGGGGATACCTTCGAATCATTACCTTGTTCCTGCCATTGTTATCAATAAGGGACAACATTCCTTAGTCTACCCTGTGGTTCTCTCCTGAATTTCTCTCACCTAGGTTACAGCCAGGAACATTGTAACTTCATCGCCCCTCTGACGTATGTGCAAGCATCTCCACCCCTGTCTTGGTCGCCACCCCTGTCTTGGTCTCCACCCCTCTCTTGGTCGCTATACTAGTGTCGTCTGTACGCATTTGCCTAGCTTTGTGATCAACCAACTTAATTTGTTTTTCTTACATTACCCGAAAGACATACGAATAGTTCATATAATTAGCACCACATGGCTTGCCCAATGGGCGCCTATACGAAGACGTCCTTTACTGATTTTGGTTTGACGACACAACAGCGGAACTACTTGTTCAGGTGATAATAATGGAAGGTAATTTACACTCCAACTGCATTGTACATTTGTGTTTTTGTTCGCTGTTGTGTCTTTCTCGCTTTCTCACTAGCATCGCTGAAATGCTCATGAATTCAATTGTACAATAAGGTGTGGTGCATTATCAAGACATAAATATTTAGGCCACATAACTAATGTGTGGTGTTCCAATCTTGCGCTGTACAAGATTAGAACTAGTATTTCAGGGATAATATTGTATTTATACTTTATATATTTGTTGATGTGTATATCAGTATAATTCTGACTCGCAGTGAACATAGACCTACAATCCTCGATGCTCACTGGACAGGTGAATGTTAGTGTCTTCTCTAAAACACGATGAATGAACATCGAGGCCATCAGCGTGATGACTGCTCAATGTATCCAGATATAACCAGACTTGTTGACTCCAGTTACACGGGCTGACTCGAGTCATATATATTCATGACTTGCGACTTCACTTTGAACCCAGACCTAGTTCATCAGCGTTGACATACATTTGCTCTAGGGGAAGGAAAGCTCTTACTCCAAACCTGAGTAGACCAAGTGCATCAACATTGACAGGCAGTTGGTCTAGGGGAAAGAAAACTGTGATTCCAAACCATGGACAAATCAAACTCATTACCATTGGGGGATAATGATCTAGGGCATGAATAACCAGAACACAAACTAACTACATAGCGAAAACCCGAGACGAAGGCAACTGGAAACCACCTGTAATTTCACCACGAACCCAAATACGGGTAGAATAACCGGAGATATACATTGATTTCGCAAAAAAAAAACAATTTGGGTGGCGACGTTTTGAACGGGACATGCAAATTAATGAAACACACAAGCCAACTAATTTGTAAACACTGGCATGAAGTGTTGTTGTACACCTGTATTTTGTATTCTCATATTCCTATGTCAAATAAAATCAATATTCGGTACCTGGAATAGCATATTTTGATCGCTAGACGGCGGGCGTGTATAAATGTCGATGGAAGTACAACACGTAATTTTGTAATTTAAATGAGAGATTCGGGACAATGATGTATCCATGGCAACTACAAGAACGCAACTAACAACGTAAGAATGACTGTTTCTGCAGAGAATACATCGTGCCAATAATAACGCTTACTGATATTAAAAAGAAATCGCAACGCTAACATCAGAATGCAAAAATCGGTTGATGTGACGTTTAAATAACTTCGATCGCGAATGTGTATGTGTTGGCATAGATACGCAGTTGCTTCAGCGCTCGGCAAAAGATTCGCGCCAATTACGAGTTGTACTTCTGCCGACAATCTCACGCGATATCACCTTTGTATCGGTGTTATGTTATGCACCAGGGGCGCCACTGGTTATTTCGCGTAAGCTCTGTTTCAGTGCAATTCTAGTACAATGTACTACGATGCGCCATCGTGGCAACACGGAGGGGTGTAAAGACACAAACGTTGAATGACTCTGCCCTAACGAATATCTACATGAAGAATTACTAATTTCTAAAGATATCAACACATTTACGTTTGAATTAAATATTTTAAAGATTTGTAACAATTGCACAACGTTGAAGAAACGAATGGTGCACTGCCTTACTGTGTCGTGATTCTATTTTGACAGTGGTTGGCAATTTCACATATTGCTGACAATCCCCAAATGTTTGCATGCGCACCATGAGCAACGCTTGTTCGAATGGCGCCTTATAAATGTTACGATTTGAAATTTTACGATTTGATTCGTGGTCAGACTGTTCGTTTGTGAACTAAAATTGTAAATTTTGTATTGTTATTTGGTAAATGTGTTATACTAGGCACCTAAATTATGCAATACGTCGCTGTTCCAGGTTTCTATCATATGGCCACCGAGTCAGCGTGTCAAGTTAGCGTCCTGCCGTCAACCACCGTAGACCTCGTGTGCCAATATTATGACACGGAAGTGACGTCACACCCCCCTTGCGTCTCACAGAGTATGCGCTGGCAGGCAGTGGTCAGCGATGCTGTGCGCAACCTTTCACACTCGACCAAGTACGGCGAGTGGACAGCGGCTTGGGGGCTCGAGAGCGGACATCACGTGTCACTGCTTCGGATCAGGGCGCTCAACATGGAGAACTTGGCTCTGTACAGGTAACGTCATCACAACTAATCAAAACAACGTATTCGTTTGAACAAACAAGGGACGTTTGAGACGGCGAGATTATAATGGCTCTAAACAAGTCGTCTCTAATTAATTATGTGATAAAGGCAGCGCATTTAAATAATGTCTTGCTGTAACCTTACCTTTAAAATGGTTTGTGACAAAATGGAATAAAACATAACTGTAAGTAATAACCTGCTATTGTAGTAGTTGTTTTAACGCAGTTGCATCTGCACGAGGACAGTCGTGGAGTTGTCAATTACACTGTGAGTGGATGGCGCCTAAGACCGGTAGGGGGCGGTGCGGTGCGTAGAGCGCTCACAGTTCCAGGACTTGCACCAGACGGTCAATTGTTGGTATGTTGGCAGGTGCGAGATTAGCTGCGTGGATGCGATTGGAGAGACAAGACTCGCTCGACGCTCCGTTGACATCTGCTTCCGACAACCCCGGTCGAAATACCGTGAGTACCGCCTGCTGTATGGCCTGTCAACCACGAACAATAGCAGTGCCAGGTCACTGCAATAATTTAACATTGCACGACAAGTGGAGTCTAGACAAAGCGACAAAGCACATATTGATTAAACATGCAATGTATACTGTATGACACTACTGCAAAATGTATAATGCCTCTCTTCTCTTGGTTGTCCATTGATTTCGATGATGACCATAATCGTATGTTATGTCTCAGACTCTCATGGTTGATGTTGATGAACTGAGGCAACGTGTATTTAACAAAATAGTTAAAGTTTCGAAACCGAGGCAGTTGGATTCGAAACCGGGTTCTCTCGATTGAGATTCCGATGTTTTAACCTGTACGCCACCATACAACACTAAACAAGATACCTGAAACGAGACTTTGAAACTCCATCCTCAACTGATTTAGCCTATAGCAAACCTGGCTCATTGGTGTTCAAATATGTAATGTGTGAATAGTTTATGTAACACCCGCAATTGATTTAATATTTTTTTGCTAAAATCATCGAAAGAATTTACTGTAGTTATTAGATCACGTAAAGCTCAAAATAGTGGATATCCAAAACAGTAAATATTGTGCGGGTCAATGCTGATCATGGGCTTGACTTCCAATCTCTCGCCAATCACATGACACGGTTACCAAGTTTCTGCAAGGGTGAAATTCGTCAGTTTTTAGCGTTTCCAATTTCACTTAAAACTACTTCCTCGCAAATCCGGTTCATGGGTGTCCAAATATGTAGTGTGTGAATAGTTTATGTAACATCGCAGTCGATTTAATGAAGAAATGTTTATTTTTTTCAAATCATCGAAAGAATTAACTTTAGTCGTTAGATCTGGTAAGGATCAAAATAGTGGATATATTGTGTGGGTCAGTGCTGACAATGGACGTGACTTCCATCCTTTCGCTGAGCACATAACAAAGTTACGAAATTTCGCCAAGGAAGAAGCATTAACTAATTTAATAGTTTTACTGATGGTTTCGCAAAAACTACGAGCAAAAGTTGAACAAACGAGCTAGCATATTGCAGTGGATACTAGGTAGGTTTGATTTTTCGCAAAATTAATTTGAAATGAGACTAAAAAAATTCGAATTAAGGAGGAACCTTTAGTCATTCCTCTATCATTTAGGTAATTTCTTTCGCAGTCAATGACACACTGTTATATACCATTGACCAAGAGGCAAATGACCTTTAGTAATGATTCAGCTATAACGGGCTTAAGTGAAATCCGAAGCATTTTAACCGTTTTTTAAAAATGTTTTTAACATTTGATTTCGTTTTACAGATATGTGCAGCAAACAAACGGCAGACGACAATAATTATTGTTCCCGCTTTTTCAACAACGGCGCGTGCGACGCCGCGTGCGACAGCGAGCGCCACCTGTACGACGGGATCCACGACTGTGCGAGAGCGCCACTTTGCAACCAAGAGGCGTACTGCACAACACGGTTTTCCGACGGTGTGTGCGACAAGTCGTGCAACAGCGAGGCGTGCTTGTGGGACGGTGGAGACTGCAACGGGGACAGACGTCGCTTCGCTAACGACACCGTCGTGTTGACTCTAGCACGCACGCAAGTGACCTCAACAATCAGCACGAAAGAACTGGCGCGTTCACTTTCGTCGTTGTTTAATACGGTAGTGCATGTGTTGCCCGAAAGAGGGCATGGGCGGCGCCGGGGGAAATCAAGAAAGGGCGGCAGAGTCGCGGCGGAGAAAGACGAAAAGATTTACTTAAAGTTGGACAATACGAACTGTAAAAAGCGATGCTTCCGCAGTGCAGACTCAGCAGCCAAGTTTCTGTCTATGGCGCTTACACACGGCTGGAAGCCGGGCCTGCCAATCACCACAGTGACGGGTAAGTCATATAACTGCGGTTGTTTCTTTGACACATAGTCATAGGCCTACGCGTCTTATAATGCCCCATACCAGAGGAAACAAGCCTATGCAACGGGTTCCGGGATAAACAAGCCCACAAGGGGAGACCCAGTTTAGAAAACACGTGACACGTCACCTAGTGAGTAAGATTGTCAACCGCGACTCGGATTCATGTTTTGAATGTTGTATGTTCGGTTCACGACAATGAAACTCTGTTTCTGTTGATTGTGTAGAAATACGGAGGTTAATCATCAGCCTATCGTCGTCTTCACTCCCGGCGTTGGGAGATGTTTGTTTCAAACAATATGTAACGTTGTAATGAACATGGCAGCAAACTAGATATGTTTGCTTGTTTGTAAAATTCCGCGCCACGCCCATATATACTCCCATATAATCAATGTTGTATACTTGGAATCCGTACGAACTACCCATCTCTACCTAGCTAGCTAAACTCATTGAGCTAATGGCAAAGAAGTACCAATGTATGTTCTTCATTGGCCATCATTGACACAACGAGTTTTGGTAGCTAGGTATTCATGGCAACCAGGTAGATTGTTAATAATGTTGTGCCGCTTTGTTTTAGCCCTGGAGCCGATCACCGACAACAGGTGTCCGCTCGAGAACAACACACTACTCCACATCCGTCTGGAGCCAGTCAATGACACTAACATTCACGTGACAGCGTTACCGCGAGGTGGCAGCAGCAGTGCGGGTGGCGCGGAGACGTGGCTGATCGCGGTGGCCGCGGTATGCAGTCTGCTGCTGCTCGTCACGCTGGCCGGCATCGCAGTGCTACTCCGTCGGATGTGTCGGCCAGTCGCGGGCAGCAGGAAAGAGAAACACAGTCCCCATCACGACTGGACGCACACAGCGAAGAACGGCATTCGAGGAACGCACGTCTGACGTCACAACCACGTGGCGTCATGGACTAGTCTTTTCAGAAAACAGAGTAGATTCTAAACATGTCTCATTAGGCTGCTAAGATTAGATTTTGTATATAGAACGAAGCGAAGAAATGCTTAACAGGCGGCTAAATTGAACTTGTACAAATAACAAAGCAAATTGATGCGAGCAGGTGTCGCCACATAGCGGAAACCAGTAGAACTGAATGTTTTCAATCGCTCTTGAGCATTCGGTGTCCCATATTGTGCCATATGTGTATTTATAATCCGTTGTAAAGTCTATTTATATATTGTACTAGTATTTGTATACGGTGCTATTAGCATCGTTGAAATGTTTACGAATTCAATTGTACAGTGAATTATAGTGCATTATCAAGGTCTCAAATATTTAGGCCACAACTATTGTGTGGTGTTCCAATCTTGCGCTGTACAAGATTAGAATCAGTAGTTCAGGGATAATACTGTATTTATACTTTATATATGTGTTGCTGCGTATATCATATAAGCAAAACCGGTGAATTTACAGTGGGTTAGATCAGGTAACCATGACGCCACCACGAGGCCCGACTGGATGGTGTTCAAATTGAAT
Source organism: Lamellibrachia satsuma (assembly GCA_033239005.1). Taxonomy (NCBI): domain Eukaryota; kingdom Metazoa; phylum Annelida; class Polychaeta; order Sabellida; family Siboglinidae; genus Lamellibrachia; species Lamellibrachia satsuma. The sequence goes on along the minus strand of BSQZ01000021.1, from coordinate 7,973,561 downwards.
AGAGTGTACAAACAAACTGATGTCAGCGGTGGATCCAGGGGATTCTCAAGACCCCCTAGGCCATGGAGGGGGGTCTTAGACCCCTCCTATGACCGTGGCAAATATTACGGTAAAGGACAACGTATATAGGCCTACATTGGAACTAGTGGCAATGTAAAGACTGAAATATTAGCAGCCGGCCAACATTAACCCTTCTGTAAGAAGAATGACACGTGTCGCCCCCCCCCCCCCCCGATTCGTAATTAGAACAACATATATGATTAAGACTGACTGAGACCCCCCTGCCAACAAGTCAAGATCAATTATCTGTATATTTAGCATGAAGTAGTTCGTGAGTCTGTGTGTGCGTGCGTTCCCTCATATCTCCGACAGTTTCGCACGTAAGGGGTAACGTGTTGTATTCGTGCCTGAGGGTCCATGGTGGTGGTTCGTACATAACAAAATATTCCAAATTATCCGAGTTGGGGACATTTGACGTATATTTGCGTAACAGAACAATAGTTACGCACGATTGTTTGCAATGTTGTGCGGGTTTCTACCATTGTTACGTGATCTACGTCAAACGTCCACCGAACGCTTCGTGAAACCGGCACTAGTACATGTTTTTTGGGAGTGAAGTTGTCATTGGCACTGCCCTACAAAAAAATTGACTGGGTGATGGACCCACAACCTCTTGTCTTTTTCTCACGTGGGTCGCCGGCAACTCGGCTAGCGTCTTAATAAATTAATCATACAAAATTGTATCCGGGATACGAATTTTTCCGTGAATTACTATTGCGCCACTGCGCGAGATCTTAAATATGCCACTAAACCTATACGTGGAAGAGTCGGTGGCCATCTGTCTGACTTGATGACATTCCACACCTTTGTCCATGTATTACAGCGTATTACCATCAACAATAAAATTAACAGTGTAAGTTGCCAAGAAACATGGCTGCGTGCTCGCATAATGTTCACATTTAAACATCCAGGTAGATCCATTTACAACTAGCACAAGTCCTGTTCTTGAAGATTCAAAGCCTGCTTCGTCAAGCAGAAGCACAACCATAAATCACAACTTCAGTGTACTGCTGATTTTATTAACAATGGAGCCTGTTTAGGACCAAAATTCATTGTGTACCAGGGACGAATGCTGCAATGTTTCCACAAAGAGAGATCCATATTCGTACCACTGCCTGAAACGATGCGGGAACGCATATAATTTGTTGTATCTTGTGATTGGCACAAATTTGTCAACATATGAGACAATGTAACATTATATACAAATAAATTCAATATTTTAGTAAAAACTAGCTGACACTGTGAAACTGTTAATTTAGTCAGTCTGACTTCTCTCATGTTCCAACCTGCTACAAATGGAATGTAATGCAAACGCTAATAATTTATTTCATAAACACCACCAATATACAGCGGAATCCTAATTTCATGCTAATAAAAGTGGGAGCTAAAAATATAAATATCCTTGGATATCCAATTGTTTTACAGGTAATCAGCCGCAGCAAATTGAAAGTTGTCGGCACAGCGTTGTAATGTCACATTACACGGACATGATGAAAGACAAGATCCTGTTCGAACTGAACGATTTAGCTACCATGCAAGTTTACAGTTTTATAACAGAACACCAACAGGCGACCACCTACAAGTTCTGTATATGATGATGATCGAGAGGTTGACAAATACAGCAAGGTAAACAGAAGATGGTGGTAGAAGAGGAAAATCATAATTAAGTTAGTAGTGTTAAGAGAGCTCGACGTGGCAGAGGTGAACAGCCGAGAGTGGGTGAGAATAGCAGAAGATCACGATAGATGGAAACAATTCGTCAAGATGTAGGAACAGACTAATTGATGAGGTCCACACAGGATGATTTTGAAGTTTTCAGTCTGAGCATAGTGGAATTGTAAAAATTGGCCTAGAATAATGAACAATGCATCACTGATCACTTGACAGTAGGTTGACGGATATGACAACGTTCACGAGTTGCTTAAAGTAAATGCAAACAGTTCATAACAAACAACTGAAAATATTATTCCAATATAAATCCACATTGTCTTTAACTTTAATCCAACAACAGTAGTTTTAGCACTCTTGTACAATCAAGTAAAACAAGTCTACTGTCAATGATAGCAACCACTGTTTCACTGTCCTGATTGAAGATGTCACGCATGTTACCAGGTGAGATTTACAAATGGCACAATTAACGGTTTTTGCGTGTCCACTGCTCGTCTGCAAGATATTTTTCAAATTGTGCCCATTGTCTACCATTGTCTTCTTCCAACTACCTGAGTGGTTTGCAATCACATCTGTACCCACCCACGGCTAAACAATGTAGCATAACAGCATGGCACACAAATCACACAACTGCTCCAAAACAAAATGACAAGGGTTCACACAGATCTAATATCACATGGGTATTTAAACTTGGATTTCACAAAAGATATGGTGACTGCCAAATGATGATTAACTTAACTATTATCATACTACACATACATATTATACAGTACACTGTATATTGATGAGTTCATATATATTTTACATTTAATCACGCACATCATTAAAATATGACTTTTAGCATACTGGTATACTAAACATGACACATATAATTCAGGCAAGGACGAATGATGACATACTGACATGATGCCAGAGTAGTTTCTTCAGTACGCTATTACTCGGCATGTGTCAGTGGCTTGGCATGACAGTCAACCTGACAAATGTTAGTACCCGGTACTGTGTCTCACTCTCTCAGCGAATGGCCACCCAGGACTGCAACATCCTGGGCTACTTAAGGCAAGTCTGTGTTGCACAGCTGCAACAAATGCTACTGATATACGCAGCCAGTGGGGCTCACTGGACATGGCACAGACTCTACTTCCCCAGCCTCTGTTCCACGTTGCTGTAATCATGAAGTGCTCGGTAGAATGACGTGTACGAAATATGCCGGTGTGTGGATAGTGATCTGCAGTAAGAAATGTGCAGTGTACGCCAGTGGCCAGTCACTAGGTGGAGAAAAAAGGGGAATACAAACACACCAACTTTTCAGTACATCGCCCTCATCACTTTGCCCTTCTCTGTCTATCAAATTAGATAAAGAGCTTGCTGCAAATAAAAGCTGTACTAACTGCAATGTTACAAATATTTGTAACTTAAGAGTAAATTATTTTCCTATTTATTTTAGTAAAAAATATGAAACAATATCATACCATGGTAATTATTGTAAAATATAAAAATGTATACTTGTAAACGATGCTTAATTTTTTCTTTACACATATCACTGTATTAACAATTAAAAAAATGCACTTGTGCCTATTGTCATCTTCTGCAAAATAAAATAATCATGTGGGTATTGTAGACTTCAAAATAATGGAAACTAAATTCTGTGTACCCAGATGGCCCATAAGTACAGATGACAAACAAACAGAACAAACACTTGCTAAACTTTATATTTTAGTAATAATAAAACAACAATGAAAACAACAGCCGCTAGGGTAGGTAGTATTTTACAATGTCTTATCTACCATCTAATACATAATGCGACACTAGAATGGACAGTTTGAGGGGCCATGGTCCTGGGGCTGGATAATATGACACTGTGCATAGGTGATGTTACAGCACAGTAATGGTGACACCTAATTGACCTAATGGTGACACTTACATCACCGTGACATACTTACAATATTGATGACAGTCGGATCTGCCAGGGAAGATACCCAAGTAGACTGTTTACTTGACCAAACTTGAGCACTAAATCAGGGTCTGGGAACCCCATATGTCCTGAATAAGCAAACATTTAGGATATTGCAATCAACAGAGTAGAACTTGCCAGTTACTACAGTTTGAAATTTTGGAGGATCTAGCTTTTTATATAACCTTTCACGCTTTGTTGAAAAACTGCCTACCTCAGTGAAGATGCCATTATACATCACTGATTCACCATATTAGAAAAATCATGTTAGCCATGTCCGGCCAAATTATTTGTCATGTGCTATTAATGAGGTAATTATGCTTAGTTTCAAAATAATTTCAAGAGCATCGTTATGCAGCACATTAAGCTTTACTGACATGCAATTAGAAAATAATGACTGTTGTGTCGTTTTGTGAAACATCACTACCATTAGTCATTAATTACCGTTATTTGTATTTACCTTTTTTGTCTAACATTTTTGTCAGCATCACTTATCATTTTGTTTATTATATCAATTGTATATCTAGAGCCTTGGTTTTTCCACAGTCATGGAATGCAATCAGAAGTCATGGAATTTAGCATATGATACCAGATTTGCCATATGATGTGGAAATCCAATTTTTGTGACAGAATAATTTTTTTATTGATTAAGATGAATATAGCAATCAACATATGTATTACATAATGTAATAAATCATAACTACATATCTAAGTTATCGGCTCTGACGTGTTGTGACACATGATTGACAGAAGGGTGTGGTAAAGTCAACAAGACTTGTGCATCATCACCTTGCATAACAGCGTCTACATGACTGGGAATGATGGCTTCAATTCTCAGTTGATTGTTGATGACCTGGTGAGTGAGTTGCTTGGCAGCCGTTACAAGACCTTGTCGTCCATCCGCCAGAGAAAGAAGCAAGAGATCCACTTGGCTGTTGTTGAGCATCGTACCTTCAACATCAGTAGTAGTAACCCTCAGAGGTGGGATGATTACACCACAAACGTAATTGATTAAGATTACTGTTAATAATTATGAGTACAATTATAAATACACTTACACAGAAAATGGGTGTAATCGATTGCAATTACATTTGCATGCAATAATGATTAAATTCAAAAGTATAATTCACATAATGTAATTAATAAAAAAACCACGTTATAATTTTCACCAATGTTATTCAACACAAAATCAAGAGAAAACTAACTGTAAAAAAGATGCATATTTTGCAAGTTTTGACTCAGCATGATAATTTATTCTCCCGAAAAAAGAATCAGTTTTTTACATAACATTTTAAAAGTGCAGAAAACTATTAAGATGCATGTCAAAAATGTTCAATATCCCTTAATAGCCAACACCTACACTTATGGCGATAACACTTTATAGCAGTGGGTCTAGGGAAGAAGTTGAATGGGCTTAACAAATTGATTATATTTCCAACCATTGACACCAGAGATGTGATGTTTTCTTCTTCTCTTCCATGGAAATTTAACTTATTATCGAATGTTTGTTGTTATTGCTGCTATGTATACAAAATGCTGAGTTACAGAAACGAACTGAAGAAATATAAGATCTCTGTAACACATACCTTCCATCCTGTTCCATTCTTGCAAGTGAAAATGAACATCAAAACTGCTGGCATCTTTTCCCAGTGCAAAGTTGTGCTGTCGCTGTAGCTCGGACTCTAACAGTTGCCTATTCTGCTTGCATATACCTACATACAACACAAGGAAAACAGTCAACAATATTGCATAATCTTTACGCAAAAACAGCTACCTTCTTCTTCTTCTATTGCAGCATATATTATGTGACTAAATTATTGTCAAGCTGCATGTATTTTCACTATACATATAAGTATGTGTAGTATGTACATGGTGAGTAGAGACCACTACTTAGTAAGTCTATGACACGTTAAGTCGTTTGTTCCATTTCCCTGTATTGGATCTTTTAACGTCCCAGGCATAGAAACCAGGTAGAAGGAACCAACGGCTTTTAGTGTCTCTTCCGACCGACATGGGCAATGTGGGGTGAACGAAATTGACCAAGTTTCATAACGACAGCAGGTGGATTCGAACCCCAGTCCTTTCTACTGACAGTCTGGCATTCTACCATCAGACCACCATGCCCATTGAGTTGTAGAAGAAGCTGCCCAAAAGTTAGGTGGATGAAGCAGATGATGCAGCTGGGGCCAACGGAATTACATGAGACAGTGGTCTATAAAAGAGAATGGAGAGGGATTATCAAGAGTGAGGATTGACTATTGGGGATAGTTTTACAATTACAATAGCACCGTGATAGCTGTATTACTATTGCATTACAATCGCAATAATTTCATAACTATTGTGATGGCATCATGGAGTAGCAAATAACCAGGAAAGCAGTCCCAAACCATATTTAATGTGTGGCGCCATCGCATGGCCTTAGAGGCAGTTGATTTAAAATGGTGAATGATGCTGCTCTGGTCGACGACTGTTGATGTTAGGTCAATAAATAAGTAAAATTACCAAATAAAGTTGAAAAAGCATGTTTTGAATATTACAATGACACAAATTGCCCCGCTGATTTCTAATTGCCAACTACCAATAATATTGATGGTTCAGTTAACTATCGATAGTATTGCATCATCACATCGACTACTGCAATGCATTGATAGTTCCTCTAGACAAGAGAGTCACCAGATCTAGCATGGTAGTTCAGTGCCAGAGTGCTGGGCTGTTGATCGAGAGAACTAGGGTTCGAGTCCAACTGCTGCTGTTTCGAAACTTCATCAATTTTGTTCACCCCACTTTGCCTGTGTCTTTCGGATGAGATATACTAAAACCGCTTTGGTAAATTTTATCTGGCGTCTATGCCAGGGGAAGTAAAAGATCCCACACAGTCATGGCCACAACTGAATGTGTAACCTATAGTAGACATGGTAACTCTAGAGGACACTGAAAAAATAGACAGATAGTGTGTCATGTGACGATGTGTACTACTAGTTTGTCACTGTCTATGGTGACTATAGTATAGACGTAGTTTTGCTTACCAGCAACATCATATATGCTGATATATGATATTCCCATTGCCATGCACCATAGTAATATATTGGCTAAATCAGCGAAAGATATTTCGTCTTCAACAATAACAATTCCGACGTGTAAGGGCAGGCGCTTCAGTGACTTCGAGTCCGCTCGCAACTTCGGTAAGTCGTGCTTGACCGGCAGGTGTAATTTATTTATTTTCGACGTCCAGTCTACTAACGACGTTATGAATCGAACAGCAAATTGTAGTAAAGCGAATAACACTTTAAACAACAGCATACTTTGTTAGAACATTTAACAGAATAGCAAGTACACGTCAATAACAACAAACTTCCGACTTCGTGGGTTGACCCTTGCTTTCATGCGTACGACGCACAGACGGAAGTACGTTGACGAATCGGTATTAATATTTTGAATGACGTCGGATTGGTCAATAAATACACAACCGTGCAGGGCAACAAAATATAGCAGTCATACACCAACAGTATCTAAATAAAAAATATTGAATTATGCATTTACAGAAATTGACAATGTTATGAAAAAAACAAACGTTAAATGCAAACAAGCGCAGCATGCCATCACGGGTAATGTTATAGGTCAATCCACATAGATAGGTACGGACCACATATATGTTTCCCATAGGCATAGGCAGTCAAGGAGGAGGTTTTTTTTTAGCAAAAATATATTGATAAAATGCATGAAACCGTGTGTCTGTCATCAAACAATGAGTGTGTACTGTGGACAGGCTGCACACAAGGAAAATGGTTAAATATGGGGCTATTAATTGCCGACTCGGATGTGGCTATACAGTCGTACAGTGACAGTGCATATAGGCTCAGTTACATGCTTCAGCATAGCTAGTCATCTGTGCCATAACAGCCTGTGTGTGAAAGAAAGCCATATATCTGTGGAGCCACACTCTGTAAATAACACCAGGCAATATTGCATAGCTAAAAACATTTGCTTTGGTCATGGGAAATACCCCGAGTGCCTATTAGAGTTGAAATAAAAAAAATGGTAAAAACTTACATTTTTTCGAGTTGTGTAGAATGAACTGTTTCGAATCAACGTCTTAATCACTGATGTGCATCAATGTCAGTTAGCCATCATAACTGGTGTTGCATCGTGTGTATTGGTCTTGGTATCAGTGTCAGCAGTATGTCGTGTGTCTTGGTCTCTAGGTCTTCGTATGATTGCGTTCGCAGAGATGTCAGTAGGTAGATAGTAGATGCTGCACGAAATACAGAATATTGCATTATTAGAATGTTGTGTGTGCATAGTTCTTGTGTCTTTACTCTCTGCTGGCATAGTTGTGGTCAGCAGATGTCCGTGATCTTAACGAATATGGGTGATCAGTGCGATCTGCATGTGGCTTTCTCTGCCGCCGCCTTCTTTTTACCACTGGCATAGTAGCAGTGGCTGTACTTGTCAATCCTGAAGTTGATGCCTTAGCCACACTTGCTCGAGTTGCAGGTTTTGGGTCAAGCTGACCTTTTCTGTATCTGTCTTCTTGACGCCGTTTCTCTTTTGCTTCAAAATAGTCTTTCATTCTCTTTAATTTTGTATGCCGTCTGTGCAGTCGCACTGATGACCGTCTTGAATATGCTCGTTGGTAGACCACGTTGTGCTGAATACGCTTGACTGCCCGAGCCACCCTGCCTCCCTTTGTGATAGGACACTTTACATTTTTCAGTTTTCGTATCATTGAATTTCCAGCTCCATAATTTATACGACCAATGACTGAACACACTCGTCCCTGTGCATTTCTGCTGAAGTTCACATTCTTTGGAAGGGATGCAGATAATGATCCGTTTATCGATTCATTCTTGTCTGTGGTTAATCTATGTTATGTTATCTGAAGTGCTGCATTTCCGAGTCGCATTTCTATCAACCCTTGGAGCGTTAACCTATCGCCATCTGTCATATTCAGTCGTCTCATACAACTTGTATTCAAGTGCTGTTATTTATGCCACCAATTGTTTTGCAATCCGCCTCGGCATACCACTGCATGTCGGCGACAGTTTTTGCATGAACCAGCAGCATAGCAGTCTACAGTAGTTTGAATTATCTTTGGCATCTTACTAGTGATGGTAGTAATGTTACTGGAATACAGGGTGTGCACACTTGTGTAGATCTTATGGCATCTGGTCTTCACATCTTCAGCAAACATTGTTTTCTTTTCTGCTCTGATGATGGCTGTTTCTCCCGGAAACATTTGGGGGGAGAATGAAGCTTTTATGATATGTCTAAATTGCGTCTGACCAAGGTTTGTTGTGTCAGCCTGTCTTTCTATGGGAACTGCTGGCATAGCATCCTGTACCCCGCGAGAAGCTAAAGCATCTCCATCAGTAGCCACACATCTGATTGCGACGTTGTCCTGTGCGAAACTGTGGCCTATCTGTTTGCCAATTTCATACTCCGAGATTGGATCCACTGCTCGTAGAGTTGCCGAGCATCGCTCATGACTTGGGCATGTGACATTGTGACCTTGACTGCGAAGCATGACGCCTACTTTGCACAGCTTATTCTCTAGATGAAAACCTATGATCTGGCGTTGATCTGTCTGCCACTCTATGGCAGCTCCGATAGCTTGCGATGCAGCCTGCCCGACTCCATAACTGTTCTTATGTGCTGTTGCGTTATACCTCACATCCATGCTTATGTTGATCGGGACATTTTCTGGCAGACCACGCATAATGTTAATCTCTTTTGTTTGCTCTCTTTTCTGCCTCACATCATCCATTGTTGCCTGGGCAGTGATAGCGGCAACCATGTCTGCATTTCTTTGCAATCCACATCGGCTTGGAGGGGATGTGTTCGTTGCAGCCAGAATGTGGCGCATCTTTGTGATTCCTATTGTCGAATCCTGAAGTCCAACATGGAGTGCCACATTCGATGTAGCTGGTGTTTGGCCGCAACTGCCAGTGTCTACTTCAGTGTACAATTTGTGCATGCCTGACTGATATTCACAGTGCAGACAATGTAATGACATTTTCCAGCATAAACCAACTTGTCTTTCGTTGTGTACTTCTAACTGTGGAGACGTGCATGTCGTGTTTGTCGCATGCTCTGTGAAACACCCATTCCACATTGCCACATTCTTCTGCACGTTTAGCAGACGCCTCTCAGAAACTCCGCCAGTCTCTCCTGTCTGTTAAGTCAGGGCATTGATCTGGTCGTGGTCGTAGAACCTTGCTATTTCCATATACGCCATCGGGCACTGTTAGCAGTCCACCAGGGGTTACATGTACTGTTAGCAGTCCACCAGGGGTTACATGTACTGTTAGCAGTCCACCAGGGATTACACGTACTGTTAGCAGTCCACCAGGGGTTACATGTACTGTTAGCAGTCCACCAGGGATTACACGTACTGTTAGCAGTCCACCAGGGGTTACATGTACTGTTAGCAGTCCACCAGGGGTTACACGTACTGTTAGCAGTCCACCAGGGGTTACATGTACTGTTAGCAGTCCACCAGGGGTTACATGTACTGTTAGCAGTCCACCAGGCGTTACATGTACTGTTAGCAGTCCACCAGGGATTACACGTACTGTTAGCAGTCCACCAGGCGTTACATGTACTGTTAGCAGTCCACCAGGGATTACATGTACTGTTAGCAGTCCACCAGGGGTTACATGTACTGTTAGCAGTCCACCAGGGGTTACGTGTACCACTCTTGAATATTCATCCTTTGGATGTTCAGTCGTCGCAGCCAAATGCTGCGGTTCGTTTATCGAGTTTCTGATGTTGCAGCATTTTGTGGTCCCCAGTATGGGTGGCCACGTTTGAAACGGCGCACTTTCTTAATGCCACCAGGGGGTGGTTGGCGCTTACTCTTAACCTCACCCTCACTCTTAATTTTACTCTCACTACTCTCAATTATTGTCGCTTCCATTTTGTAACAATGCACGGTAATCCGGGCAAAATTACAGTTGAAAGTGACAAACCGTTATTTGAAATCACAGACCTCTAATCAGTCTGAAAGTCTAAATGACAGTGACAGAACATCTGTATTATACGGGGGAGGAGAGAGAATTGCATTAGTAAAGCCTCGATTTGGACATGTAAACCAATCTCAGTCAATGACAATGCAATATAATGACTTATTGATCAGTTTTTGTTTACTTCAGCTAATTAGACACACATGCCTGCTATGGAGACCACCTGAAGTAGTACGCCCTCTTGTGGCTTGGGGAAATCTTGGACAGGGCAGCATGCTATCTGATAACATCTACTGGCTGGCTGGAGCTGATCCATCGGGCAAGTGCCTTTGTTATTGCTAGTTTGCTAATTAGGTTGTATAATGTTATGCAATTTAACTAGTTGAGAAGTCTAGCTTTGAAGGAATTCACAGTTTAAGGTGAATCTTGTGTATATTTACATCTGTGTAATAGGGCAAGAGGCAAACAAAAATAATATAATTTTCAGTGCAAAATAAAAACTGGCTTAATACAATGTGCTTACAGAACACATGCTGACCTTTCTGAAACATTGTGTTAGGAATTCATACATGCTAGCTGAGAAAATGTGTACTTTAAGGAGTTAAGGTGGATTACAGGTTGTTACATGCAGAAGTGGCTATTCTGTGTATGCATTGTCTAGTGGGGTGGTACTTCTCAAATGTGTCTAAAAACCAAACATATAGACGAATGTAATAATTCTTTTGACTGAGTGCATAATATATGTGTGTCTCTAAAATATGTTAAATACAATTTTTTTCGCAAATATTGTGATGTCTATTTGGGGTTATGCCTCAGTTACACTTCCTGGCGTGTTACAGACGAATGTAGGGCACAGTAATTTTAGGTATGTGTTATTTAAAAAAATATCATCTGACATAACTGCATTTGAACAGGCACATTGGCAGGTTTGCTGGTAGAACATGTTGGCAGTGTAACTGTGGATTTTTAGATGATTTCAATAGGAGGAAGGATTTTTGGCAATTGTTTCGCCACAAGGCACGTGTGCGTAGTACTTCATGCAGAAATTGGTAAACATTGACGGGTGTGGCACGTTCAGGCATTTTAAAAGAGTTAGAAGAAAGAAACTTTGACTAAACTCGAACAGCATGTAAATGAGATGATGACAACTGCAGGAAAGAAGTTTCAGAATTTTTGATGGTCCCATTTTCTTATAATCGTGCAAAACGTTAACATGGTCGTCAATTGGAAATGTAACAGGAGGCTGAACCCTAGGCGACCATTATAACGTTCTTATGCCAACATGGACAATTTATCCTACCATTTTTTTAAACTTTCACAGCACATGACAGATCCACTAAGTCACCTGCTGTGTGAAATTCGTGAAAATGGCATACCCCTTTGCGCAAGCCTGCGTCTTGTGTCATTATAAATCGAAACTGCCTAATAAATCAGACCGAAATAATTATTTATAAACTGACGTGTAGCCTGAGCTCGTTTTTGTAAGTTAGATAGCTGTAATAACTAGAACACATGCGTGTGTGAGTAGAACCACACAAGAAAAGGACTTACGAGTAACATTTAGTGCTGACATGAAAGTTTCAGAGCAATGTGGGATTGTTGCTTCGAAAGGAAATAAAAATCTAGGGCTAATTAGGAGAACTATCACGTATAAGGAGAAACATCTAATTGTACCCCTGTATAAAGCAATAGTTAGACCACATTTGGAATATTGTATTCAAGCATGGAGGCCATATCGTAAAAAAGACATAGACAAGCTAGAAAGAATACAACGAAGAGCGACTAAAATGATTCCAGAATCGAGAGACCTTAGTTACGAAAGTCGCTTATTAAAATGTGGTTTGACAACACTAGAGACCAGGAGACTAAGAAGTGTTTAAAATAGTGAACGGTTATGAGGATGTTGATAGGAATATGTTCTTCAAACTTAAAGAAGGCAGTAGAACCAGAGGACACAAATCAGCATTAGTTAAGGAGCAGTGTAGTTTGGACATGAGAAAGTACTCTTTCTCACAGAGGGTGATAAATGAATGGAACAAACTGCCAAATGATTGTGTTAATGCTAGTAGTGTGAATATGTTTAAAAATAGAATTGACATATATCTGATAAGGGCGGGCTACACATAGATGAGAAAATTGTTGGACACTCGATAAGCTAATGGCTTCCTTGTCCACTTTCCATCTGGAACTTGTTGTTCGAGATGGCAATCATGTTAAATCTTTTTAATGGCATCTCATTTATTTAACATATATTAATAATAAGTAGTATGGATGCCGAACCGCACCTAGCTAAATCAGCTCCTTCTCGCACAAATTGCTTCAATGCATGAAACCTCTGCTTTTCTGCCATGAAATTCTCCGGTTTCCAAAATATGAACACATCCTGCCTAATGACCACTGTGTCCTTACGCAACAGGTATGCCAACTGACAAATGGCATAATTTCAAAGCTCGTGCCCAAATGTGGCACGCAGGACCTGTCAGTTGCGGGACATTTAACAAAGATTTAGCAAGATTGCCATCACAATTAATTAAGCTGTGTAGATGTTCGAACTTGTCGTATTGTTTCATGGTTTCCTCTTTTTGCTATGGTTGACATGGCAAAGGTTGACAAGTTCTTTGCTTAGCTACACTCCCGAACTTACACATACCTACTATGGCTACGTATGCTCCTCTTCACCATCAACCCAACTCTGGAAAAGTATACCTGTAAATGCATCACTACCTTCATCCTGGTCTTCACTGAAGGGGTGGATGGATTCTCCGTAGAACGTATAGAATGGGATGAGGAAATCCGACTAGATCTTTAGAGAAATATTTTAAAGTTAAACAGTTTTTATAATTGATGTATTTGTATACGACATGAAAATAGTATCAGCAGTGCTCGCTACCCTTTCTACATACCGTCCTATGCTTTAATTTTACAATTGGCTTGTCCGCTTTTGGTGTCGTTCCTGTTACGCCCGTGAGCATAAAGAGTTCCGTGGGAAATCTCGAAATTTTACTGAAACAAATACAATAGAAAGACTACGCATTTGTCCATTTTCAGCAAACATCAAACAAGAAATACTGTCAATGGAACAGCTCAGACACGTGAAGAGAACAACCAAATTGTTGTATTGGGGTCAATGTCTACCAATGATTGAGCGATATATTTTGGAAAAGGCTCGCGGTAAAATAACCACTAGACTTCTACAAACACAACTGTCTCTTTCATACCCTTGCGGAGCTGCGGCAAAGTGGAGAGAACTTCGACCATATTTCCCAAGAGTAACAGGAATGACTCAATAGTAACAGGAATGACTGACAGTAACAAGAATATGACACAGGTAAATAAAAGCAGTTCACAGACACACGAAGATAAAATTATTCAATGGCCTGCCCCTGGAATATAATTACAAATTGTACTCAGCATTTTGATTGCAACATTCAAACAAACCAATTGTTCACCATTAAATATTTTGATATCACTGAAATCACAGAACTTTCAAAAACTAAAACAATTATCAGAGCCCTGGTAACGAGATCAGGGCGCATTCGGTGGCCAAGATCTCGTCTAGTCATCTGACAATATCATCTAGATGGTTGGGTCGACCTGGAAGTGTCGCCGATTCTTGGTCACTTGCTTCGGCTCGACAGTAATAGACATCACCCTCTCAAAGCTGTGTCAGCAGAGGTCTCTCATCGCTGGCAAGAAAAACCTGTTGGGCCCGATACAACACATTGTAGTCTGTTCGTCTGCTCGTCTGTCTGCGTGATGAAGTCTGGGTAAGGCTTAACCTCGTACTCAACAACACAACACGTTCCGATTGCGATGTCGATCCCTTCACCTTCCACGGTCGCAATGGGTCCACCCTACGACCAACATTAAACGTGTCTCACGTGGTCAGATGTTGGTGGGACAGTGCTTAGAATTCTAAGAGTATATTTCACACCAAGCTCACATCTGATTTTATGAATTCATTGTGGAGGTGGCTTCAAGTAAAAATATGCAGGAAACACCTTACACACGTTTAGTAGCAGACACTCAATGCAATCTTTGTATATGTGCCGTCTCAACACTTTTTCTTTAAGCCACGTGCATCCGACATCAATGCGTAGGATCAGGAGGAAGTGTAGAGGCGGCATGGCGTGCACTTCGATTCTTCGACGATACGTTGATTAATGCACTCACCATGACATCTTTGTACGCGGCCGTCCTTCGACGACACCCCCTTCCTCCGCGTCAGTAGGGTTGATAGGCTGCAAATAAATAAGCATAATATATGCTGGTTTATTTTGTTGGGATCGGCATCGCGCCGCGCTCTGTATGCACGCTGTTTTTCAGCAGCAGACTGGTTTTTTTGCTAACTTTACCCATTTATCGGCCACGCTGAAAAAACATGAAAGCTTTATTTTAAGTTTGTCACATGCTAAAACTCGCTTTATGAAAAGCATTGGCCCCGACACTACAGACTGGATACCAACGACAAAATAGGACTGCACGAATTATACTTAAATGATATTAGTTGCATATACTGCAGGTAGACAAATTATGCATGTAAACATTACTGAATGACGAAGATTACTGAGTATTGTAATCCAAAGTCGATGATGATATATTTCCATTTATTGTCATTCTCGTTAACAAATCGTCATACCCGTTAAAGAATTAGGTGTAACAAAAATGACAGTAACGGTAATGACAATTTGACTTTCAGTCCCCTCTAAAGAAAAAATCCCCATTCTGGCCAACTCAAAATGACGTGAGCCGAACGTACCCTGCTCAGATTCACCAGCTTATCTGTTGTACATGTCCTCCCAGGTCTAACTGCACTAGAGAACTAACCGTAATGACATGTAATTAACCTAGCCATGATGAATGAGGTGACACTTACCCCGTGGAAATCACCACGCTGAATTAGACGTCATGATGGTCTATCGCAGTACTTCCCGACAAGAGAAGTCATCTATTGGGAAAACTTGAACGAGATCGGTCTGTGTTTGTTGAGGGGAGTGGCTCTTTATTGTCGAGTAACAGGAATGACATAAAAATCAAGGACACGGTGGACATTCCACGACTTTTGTTTCGCTTTAACATTTAACGTAACTTTCAATACTTCTGCCTTTTAATCACGAGAAAAGTGCTCGCTCCGCACGTTATTCCTCATGCACATTTTATTCCTCGATACTCGGGGCACCTACAGTAACATACATTTAAGAAAGAAAAGAAGATGGAAGTATCGCCTGTGGCTGTTTGTGGCTATGTCTACGCCATGGGCCTAGGATCAGTCCTTCTAAGGCACATCTCACGAGTCGGTGCCTCAGACTTTAGTGTGTCCAGTTGGCCTACCTAAAAAACTGCCGTTAAGGAGAAAACTAAGCATAAAGCAGAACATTACTTGCTGCTATTGACTATAAAAGGTATCCTACTATACTATATATATATAAAACAAAATATTGCTATATAAATATATATATATATATATATATATATATATATATATATATATATATATATATATATACATATAAATATATATGTATATATACATATACATATATATATATATATATATATATATATATATATATATATATATATATATATATATATATATATATATATATATATATATATATATATATATATATATATATATAAATACAAAACATTGCTGGTGGCTATTGACTGTAAAATATATATGTATATATATATATATATATATATATATATATATATATATATATATATATATATATATATATATATATATATATATATATATATATATATATATATATATATATATATATATATATATACTATGTGTATATATGTATATATACATATATATATATACATATACATCCATATATACATATATATATATATAAATATATATATATATATATATATATATGTATATATATATATATATATATATATATATATATATATATATGTATATATATATATATATATATATATATAAATATATATATATATATATAAAACAAAACATTGCTATAAAATATTGACTGTAAATATATATATATATATATATATATATATATATATATATATATATATATATATATATATATATATATATATATATATATATATATATATATATATATATATATATATGTATATATATATATACATCCATATGTTTTGTAAATTATTTGAGTGTTCAAATCATGTCAAGGTAGTCTGAGTCTCATCCGCTATCTGATCTAGACAGATCAGATAGTTATCATCTATATTATATGTATGAATTGCGACGTTGCCGGGTACCTTGTTTACAACAGTGGAAGGGACGTCCCGAGTACCCGGCCACTCACTGATTATAAACATTGATTCCATATGACTTCAAGAGGCCCCCAGTACGTGTTCTATCACGTCAGTTCCCCAGACTCGATCACCATTTGTTTTGTAACTACTGACTGCACCGGCCTTCCACGAATGAGGGGGAGAGATGTGGCAGTAAGCGAGAGGTTGGGCCTAAACATTGATTTGACAAGATTTAACCAGATTTGCCATCCAAATCAAAGGCCCACATGACAAGTGCTTTTCGAGAGTCTAACAATGTTCATCTACGTGTAACCCGCCCTCCTGAGATATGTGTCAACCTTGTTTTTAAACATATTCACGCTGCTAACAGTTACGCAACCCTTAGACAATTTGTTCCATTCATTTATTGTCCTCTGTGAGAACGAGTACTTCCTGATATCCAATATACACTGATCCTTTACTAATTTTACCTCATGTCCTCTATTTAGACTATCTTTCTTGAGTGAGAAAAACATATTTCTAAAAAAATGTCATACCCATTTAATATCTTAAAAACTTCAATCTGATCTCCTCTTAACCTCCTTGTCTCTAGGGTTGTTAAACCACATCCACATTAGGCGTTCTTCATGACTAAGTTCTCTCAGTTCTGGATTAATTTTACTTGCTCTCCTCTGTATTCGTTCAAGCGTATCTATATCCTTCTTACGATACGCTTGTATACATCATTCTAAATGAGGTATAATTATTGCTTTATACAGAGGTATAATTAGCTTTCTTTGAAGCTGCAACACCACACTGCACTGAAGCTTTCATGTCAGCACTTACTGTTATTCCTAAGTCTTTTCTTTTACAGTAGCACCTAGAACAGTATCTCCCATTTTATAGTTTATATCCAAGTTCCCGTGTCCTGTATGTAAGCATTTACATTTCCCAAAATTTAATAACATCTGCCATTTTTCAGACCGTTTAACTAATTTGTCTAGATCGTTTTGTAAATGTTGTTTATCACCATCTGTGTAACCATTTTAAACACTTTTGTTTCATCCGCAAATTTCAGTACGTTGCTTGTTACAGTGTCGTCCAAGTCATTAATATATATTAAGAGTAATAGGGGTCCTAATGCTGATCATTGTGGTACCCCACTCAAAACTTATTTCCGATTTGAAAACTCTCCATCTACTACAACACGCTGTCTTCTGTTAGTCAGCCATTGTACTATCCAATCAATTATGCCGATCTCCGATACCATGGGCTTTTAATTTAAGTAGTAATCTTTGATGTGGTACTTTGTCAAAAGTTTTCTGAAAATCTAAGTAGATGTCTATCCACTTAGTGATTTCTTCAAAAACACAACATATTTGCTAAGCATGACCTGGCTTTTAAGAATCCATGTTGAGATGAATTTACTAATTTATGCCTAACAAGGAAGTCCACCATATGGTCTTTAATTAACATTTCTAATAATTTACAAACCACTGACGTTAAGCTCACTGGTCTGTAATTATCTGACTTATGTCTCGAGCCCTTTTTAAACAATGGTACGATGTTTGCTTCTTTCCATTCAAAAGGAACCACTCCCTCTTTTAATGACAAGTTGAACACTCTTGAAAGTGGTACACTGATTTGTTGTACTGTTTCCATTAGTAGCTTTGGAGGAATTCCACCCACTCCCGGTGATTCATTAACCTTTATTGTCTTTATTTTCTTAGCTACCGTTTCTGGAATTACAATTAACCGCCCTAAATAGTAAGATTTAGCCTCCTGAAATTTAGCATCTAGATATGGCAATGAACTAAAATCCTCTCTGGTAAACACTGAACTGAAGTAAACATTTAGGTCTTCTGCTATTAAAAACCTGTGTCATATTATATATCCAACATTGGTATGAGGTGGGAGCTAGGTTGCAATGACCTTCGTCGCATTCACCGGTATGAATTTCTCTGTCGCAAAAAAACTATTGCAACTGCTCTTGTTAGCAATATACTTGATTATTGCAATTCACTTTATCATAGTATTGCAATCATGTATATCGTGAAGTTTCAACATGTGTAAAATTGTTTGGGAAGAGTAGTTACTCGATCTCCTCGTTTCTCTCACTCAGTGTCACTTCTTAGATCATTTAATTGGCTCCCTGTCCGTTATTTTCTAAATCTGTACAATTACCTATCAAGTACTTTCAACCAAGCAACCGGCATATTCGCACTCACTGCTCACTCCTGCAAGACAGCCCAGGCAGCTTCGATCATCTAATTCTAATTTACTTTTCGTTCCCAATGATAAGACAAATGTCAGAACTAGACCTTTTTCAGTTGCTGCACTGAGTCTGTGGAACTCAATCGCTGTTAGTGTTAAGTATGTAAGAAATATAGCAACATTTCGTCATAGACTAAAAACCCACCTTTTAAAACTTGCTTATCCCCCATAGCTCCCCATCGTACCAATCCAACTGTTTACAACTGGAACTACTTATCGATTAGGAACTACTTAATCCCCTTTTGTATTGGTGCGCTGCCGTCTTGGGTCTCCCGAGGATTTTAGCACAATAGAAGTGTTTTATATTATATTATATAATTCAATTATATATCACGTGGCATTTACAAGAGTACACACACCATGGTGGTCATGACGTCGAGAGCAGCTCAATGGTGGCCATATTGTCGAGAGCAACTCCATGGTGGCCATGCCGTCGAGAACGGTTCAATGGTGGCCATATCACCGAGAACAGCTCCATGGTGGCCATACCGTCGGGAGAAACTCCATGGTGGCGTATGTTTAAATGAAAGGAGCACAGTAAATCATAAAAACGAATTAAGCATTATGAAGATATTGACCCTCACATAATTGATACAATCGAATCATGGGCCAACAAAGACATATCAGATGTTGGATTAGGACTGAGAGGATAGGCAATGTTTAGGAGAAATCAAATAGGAAGAAGGGGAGGGGGCAGTTAATTTACATAGAATCTATTCAGGCTTACGAAATAAATTTAGAAAGGGAAGCGATGAAGCTGTTTGGTGCAATGTAGTTACAGGAAATTCAACATTAACTATTGGATTAGTTTACTGAAGTCCAAACATAAACGAAGAGGACAACACAAAAATAAAAAACGCTATAAAGGAAGTGACTAAAGGGGAATGCATCATAATGGAAGATTTTAACCACGGACACATACAATGGAAATCTCTAGAGAGTACAGATGGAGAGGACCAACAATTTAAATTTTTAATCCAGGTTAGCTTCTTTACTCAACACGTGCTAGAACCAACCAGGGGAGAGAATGTATTAGATTTAGTGCTGTTTTCACAAAACATCGAGTAACAGTAATCGTAATCAAATACAATTTGACATCAAATTAAAATCAGAAAGTAAAAATAAAAAAACATACAGGAGAAACAACCACAAAGGTAAATATAAAGATATGAGAAAATACTTAGCAAAGCTAGATTGGAATAACATGCTGATGAATAATACCATAATTCAATGTTGGAACATTCGAAAATAGGAAATTGAGAGTATAATTAATCAATTTGTTCCCTTAAAAAAACAAGGAAAACAGTCTAGAAAGAAACACTTGTCAAAAGGAGCTATTAGAAAAATAATGTACAAACAAACTATGTGGAGGTTTTATAGGCTTACCAGAAAGGATGAAGACTACACAAATTACAAAGAGGCACTTAATGCAGCTACGACTGAACTTAGAAAAACTAAAAGAAGTTATGATAAAAAAGTAGCATGTACAAAAAGACACCAAGAGTTTGTATGCTTATTTCAGGAGTAAACAGAACGTAAGAGACAAGGTTGTACCACTAGAAGACAACGCTGACAATATAATATCACAAGGTTTTTTAATCGCGGAAGACCTAAATGGTTATTTCAGTTCAATGTTTACCAGTGAGGATATTAGTTCATTAACAATTCCAGATGCTAAAATTCAGAAGGCTAAATAAACATATTTAGGGCAGTTAGTTAATTGTAACTCCAGAAATGGTAGCTAAGAAAATAAAGGCAATGAAGGATAATACATCATCTGGAGTGGATGGAATTCCTCCAAAACTACTCATGGAAACAGTAAAACAAATTAGTATACCACTTGCAACAGTGTTCAACTTGTCACTAAAAGAGGGAGTGGTTCCTTCTGAATGGAAAGAAGCAAACATGATGCCATTATTTAAAAAGGGTTCGAGAAATAGCGATAAAAATATGGCATTTCAGGTAAAGAATTAATCAACCATTTTAGAGATGTGGTCATGTGAACAATCAGATCAGATTGTAAATCTGTTGATCTATCTCAAAGTTATTTTAACAGTTATAAACTGTTTGCACACTGAAATCCGACAAAAAAAATCTGGTCACGATTAATCAGACGCATAGTCAAATGAACCAGTCTGTTCTTGCTCACTGTGGATCGGTGCTCGTCCTTTTTCAGTTTCAACCGCTACAGTTACTAATTATCAGTGTTATATTTATAGACGAAGCAATATATCCACATTGGGAAAGCATCTGACACATGGTCGCCTCGTGCTCCAGACACCTGTTTCTGCAACTAGTGCACCGAAGTTCATTCCCGAGAGCGTCATCCAGATCCGATGAGTGCATTTTCACAAGTTTCTCAGTAGTTTATCGCATCTCTCGTGATTCAATGATGTTCAAAGCGGACACTGACCTCAAACGACAAATGCAAAAATCCAAATGGACCTCTTCCGTAATACAGAGAGCTCCATGTTCGCCCTACATCACTTTCAGGCGCTGTCACATTCACGACTATAGCACAAAAGAAGACGGAGGTCGGAGGCAGATTCAAAGGAAGCGGAAACAGACTCTACGCGGCTAATCAAATGGATTATGGGGGCCTTTTTCGTGGGGGCTGCTGCGAGTGTACGCTTTTACCTTGGTTATTCCTGTACTCGGATCTCCGGTGATTGGTCAACGGGATCGGATCTCCGGTGGTTGGACAGCGGGGTCGGATCTCCGGTGTTTGGACAACGGGATCGGATCTCCGGTTGTTAGACAGCGGGGTCGGATCTCCGGTGGTTGGACAGTGGGGTCGGATCTCCGGTGGTTGGACAGTGGGGTCGGATCTCCGGTGGTTGGTCAACGGGGTCGGATCTCCGGTGGTTGGACAGTGGGGTCGGATCTCCGGTGGTTGGACAACGGGGTCGGATCTCCGGTGGTTGGACAGTGGGGTCGGATCTCCAGTGGTTGGACAGTGGGGTCGGATCTCCGGTGGTTGGACAGCGGGGTCGGATCTCCGGTGGTTGGACAGTGGGGTCGGATCTCCGGTGGTTGGACAGTGGGGTCGGATCTCCGGTGGTTGGACAACGGGGTCGGATCTCCGGTGGTTGGACAGTGGGGTCGGATCTCCGGTGGTTGGACAACGGGGTCGGATCTCCGGTGGTTGGACAGTGGGGTCGGATCTCCGGTGGTTGGACAACGGGGTCGGATCTCCGGTGTTTGGACAGTGGGGTCGGATCTCCGGTGGTTGGACAACGGGGTCGGATCTCCGGTGGTTGGACAGTGGGGTCGGATCTCCAGTGGTTGGACAGTGGGGTCGGATCTCCGGTGGTTGGACAACGGGGTCGGATCTCCGGTGGTTGGACAGTGAGGTCGGATCTCCAGTGGTTGGACAGTGGGGTCGGATCTCCGGTGGTTGGACAGCGGGGTCGGATCTCCGGTGGTTGGACAACGGGGTCGGATCTCCGGTGGTTGGACAGTGGGGTCGGATCTCCGGTGGTTGGACAACGGGGTCGGATCTCCGGTGGTTGGACAGTGGGGTCGGATCTCCGGTGGTTGGACAACGGGGTCGGATCTCCGGTGGTTGGACAGTGGGGTCGGATCTCCAGTGGTTGGACAGTGGGGTCGGATCTCCGGTGGTTGGACAACGGGGTCGGATCTCCGGTGGTTGGACAGTGGGGTCGGATCTCCAGTGGTTGGACAGTGGGGTCGGATCTCCGGTGGTTGGACAGCGGGGTCGGATCTCCGGTGGTTGGACAACGGGGTCGGATCTCCGGTGGTTGGTCATGATGACTGTACTCGTTCTCATTGTATATGTGCTGTAAGATATAAATTTCGTATAGAGCTCTCAAAACTTGTGTAAGGTCGTCGTTATGCGGCGTCGCCGTCACGTGGTTGCGTAGATTTTTGTTAATGGCGGATGATTCCGCACTTCAATAACATTGCAGCATTATTATATCATTTCCTGGGGAAGCCTAGTCTCGCAAAACATTATGGGATCGATTGCAGTACAATCAGGTATGTCGCCAGCAACCCACACATTAATTTATGTCTTACATTACATGATACATCTACTTTAGATCATAATGTTCGCAAATGGCGTGTACAAGTTTTAAAGGAAAATTTATAGTTTGTTGATTAAATATATTAAATGAAATTTTAAAACAACCTCTTAAAAACGCAAAATACACACCAAAGCAGTACTATGCCATGTTAATGGATTCAATACCTCTTACAACGGATCTAACAATGGGTTTTGACCTATCACAAAAAACACGTTTGAACCATGACATAATTGTTAGTAAGCAGTAACCCGCTAAAAACAAACTTAGTTTCATAGAAACATATTGGTTTTACAAACCAAGATGGCATATTTCGAACTTTTTTGAAACCAAATGTGCAGGTTAAGGAATTTCTGCCCACATGGTTTCTGCATAAGCTGAGGAAAATAAATAAAACAAACTTTGTCAAATTATGGTAGACAATACAAAAACGCTGGACTCTGTCTGTAAAAATTATATTCCATTGCGTCTGTAATTTATAACGGCGTTGGTGTAAAATATTGGAAGTCATGTAGGTCTGCATTCAAGTGATAGTGGGTATGACATATTTTAAAGCAAATAAAAATGTTGTTACAACGACTGCGTCAAGACGTACATAAATCTGACAAATGCACGTTTCAAAAGGTCGATCTGCCAGGGGGTACTACAGTACTACTACCACCCCGGCTAGCAATGATGGAAATGACATATTTCATTGTTGGTTGTGCCAGAGGGTTGGCAACCATGCAGGCAGACACACAGATGCCAACAGTCCGTGTGAATCACCCGCAGTCCTCTTGACACTGAGAACACTGCAGCATCTCATCGACGTAACGCTCCATCTGGATGGTGCATTCATACACGTTGAACTTCTCCCGCAGCACGCGACCTGCTTCAGCCAGCGACACCTGCAACCTGGCCGACTTGTCTGCAAACAGTAACACGTCATGATGATGACGATTATTATTGTTATAGCTTACAATTTTAAAGCGCCATATCTGGGACCAGCCCGTTCACAGGCGCATATAAAACATACACGCAATCATAACAATAATAACAATATAATATAGTTAAAAGTGTTTAATAAAATAGAGTATTCGTTTAAGATTAATAAATAAGAATAACGAATAAACTAATAATTATGCTAAATCAATAAGTAATTATAATGAATAAATAAATAACTAAAATACATATTCATAAAAAGGGTCCTCATACACAGCTAAATAGGTAGGTTCTCAGCATGTTCTTAAATTTAGAGTGAATCTGCTTATCTGATGTATTTCGGCAAAGCGTCGGTCCGGACACCGAGAAAACCCTTAACGACCGATAGTGCTCAACGCGTGATTTCCGAAATTGAAGAGAGTCTATAGCGACTTACATTTGCCAAACACATTTATTAATATATCGCTATACTAGTGTTACACGGCCATTCTAGAGAAACCGTCGTCGTTATAAAGTCAAAAGTAGACAGCTCATTTAGACGATTTTGATATCAATGTGAGTTTTGTGTTGTTGGCCGTGGTAGATCTACCATCGATCAATGCATTATTCGCAAGCAACAGTGTGAAACCACTGTTGTTTTAATTTCAAAACCCCAAGTAGACAAGCAGAAGTCGCACTTTGACGTTTTCGCCTGGAATAGCTGACAACACACCAACAACTAATTGTACCATATCCACGTTTACGATAAGATTGTCGGAAATGAGAAAGGTTGTGTGTTTTAAGATAGCACCGGAATGTTGCACGACCAATGTTAGCACGAACTATGAATGTGTGAGATAATAGTGAGCGTAATAATAATGATGATGATGAAGTACTGTTGACTGACCACGATGATGATGAAATTAATATTACCAACAGTGACGGTAAAGATAATAATAACGATAATGATTAGCAATTTGTTTGTCGGTCTTAAAGCACGAATTGTGTGCAGTCTATTCTACTTAACGATATAAGAATACTACAACGGACCAGCTGAAGTTTGTTATATTAAAAGCTTATAGCAGTGGCGTATTTGGGATCTCACAAAAAAGGGAGGCCAAATGGGGGGAGGAGGCAAGCTTAGTTACCCGTTACTTTACCGTGCTACCCTGTAGCTGCACAACGGGAAAATACGGAATAAATAAAACAAAATTCAGCCAAAGGTGGTATGGCCCAGTGATCAGCTGCCTACCAAGAGCCACGTGAACAGACACGGCAGTCTTGTCCATGGTGAGCGCCCAGATACGTAGGTTGTGCACCTCCTTCGCCCCTTCGATGTTCTGCAGGCATTCTTTCACTTCATTGTAGGAAATACCTTTAGGGGTGCCTAGGAGAAATATACACATTTGTCACTACCGTTGTCAGTACGATTCAGCATGACCTATGTACACAATAATAATAATTGATAATAATTGACTTCTATGGCGCCTATATCCTGAGGAACCTGAGCTCAAGAATACATTTGCACACGAGCACAAACATTTTGTGAGAGAACTAACACGTATAGATTTCAGGTAAACGTTGCACATTGAACGCTGGTCCTACGTAGACATGCAATAGCTTTTATTTGAAACTTAAAATTGCCTACAACATTTTAGGATACAACAGATGGAACGGCGCCAGTTGTATGTGTGTTAACAATTCCACCGATAACTTTGACGCCATATTGCGCAAGAATATTTTTGTTTTATAAATCGGGTTTATGCCATTGACAATGATTTAATAAATAGAATGTATGGCCAATTGGATTAACTTTGTTAATGGCCCTTGTAGTCTAGATGGGCACGAACACTTCTTTTAAAAAGGTCACTTTACATCCCATTTACTTATATTTAATTATTTACTATTAAACTTATTTAAATTTTCTAACATAATTACTTTTTAATGCATATTTGTATGTATATGGGTTTTTACCTTAAATAAAAGTATTCGTATTCGAAAATAGACCGGGCATACACAAAACACCAGGTCGATATCGCCGACCAGCACCTCACCTTCCATGAGAACAAGAACGATATCCTTCAGAATCGTAATAGTCGTCACGAGAACAAGCACGGAGAAGAGGAACGTACAGATCGGGTCAGCCAGCTTCCATTCAGGCTGAAACATAACCAAAGTCGTTAGGATTTAGTCAATAGGCTCCTATGCTGTAACCCTGTTAATGAAACAAGTTTGTACAGTGCCCTTACCACCAACAGCTGAAACAAAGTCCTTCCAACCAACAAAGCTATGGTCAATCGTAATATATTAGCATATTCGTAAATTGAGTTCCGTAGTTTCATGTATGTACTCTTATATTCTATGTTTCTCTATTACATTGATGAATAATAGTTGAACTCTCGATAAGCCAATTACTTCCTTGTTCACTTCCCACCTGGGGCTTTTGCTTTGGGTGATAATCTTGTTAAGTTAATCGAAGCATCTACCATTCACTGTCGTCATTTCCTGAATCCAGTTAACGTGCTAAACTAGCGAAGCATAACTTAGTATTATGCTATGAACAATGTGTATCATTTGCTGGTTTACCTTGTAGTATATTATAAGAGACGCAGTGACGACACCAAGGCTCTGACAGAGGTCTCCCAGCACGTGAATGAATGCTGCTCTCACGTTGATGTTGGTGCGTTTATCTTGTGTCTCTTCTATGACCACCAGAGGTTGGTCTGGCCTATGTGTGGCGCCGTCACTTGTTAACAAGTCTGGCTGCGTGACGACCTCACTGGAACCGCTCGTGGGTCTAACACGCCGAGAGAGGCTGCTAGTTAGACTGACCTTGCGTTGACCTTGACTGACCTTGCGTTGACCTTGACTGACCTTGCGAAGGTTCTTACTTATTTTGCCCACGGTAGGTATTGGGTCGCTTTGTCCTGTTACGTCATAATCACTTAAGTTCAAGCCAAGTCTGAAACAATGTACTTGTGTGTATGGTTAATACGTAACACATTATAATGGATGAAATGGAAGGGAACCTGCATATAATCAAAACACAAGTTGACACATGTAGATCATCGTATTCATTGTATGAAGACTCAAGCCATAGAATATCATATAGAGTGAGTCAGTGTATATATACACTAACGAGTTATTGTGTTTCAGTAGCTGGACCATGCACTGTGCACTAGCACCAGTGTAGAATTACACAGAGTAATCAAAGGAGAATTAGACCAATCAGCGTACAAAGTAATAATGTATTATAGTTTCACATTTAATATGTGTGTGTGTTATATTTGTGTAATCCATGCGTGAACGTACGATGCGTATTATAACTATAATCAAGACAATTACTAAATGCTGCAATATTTTGGATGCATTCAAAATATTTTTAGTACAAGTACATATCATCTTAGCTTCGATTTCTATTTTCGTTTGGTAGGCTAGGCAACTATATGTAGGCCTACAAGTATTTATTATTAAACGAGCTTTCCCGGCACGATACGAAAATATATCCGATGAGGTCTTGCGGAAGTTCAACTGTAGGTTTTGATAATCGATCGCAAGTATCTACCCGAAACAAACTTTTCTAACTTGTTTTCATAAATTTGATAAATTACGTTAGTTATCTCATATCTCATTTGTCTTGCAAATGTATTGCCTAGATATCGATAATTTGTAGATGGCACGAACCCCTGCCCAACAAATACACATCGCGGAATCACTGCAGTCTTACATCACTGAGTCTGTGCAGAATTAAATTAATTCAGGTGTATTCAGTCCGATAACGAGTCAATACGAAATCGCATCACTACGTCAACGGGGAATTATATTAATGAATAAATACAAGGGCTGTGTCGTGCCAGTAAGTGGAAAAGCATTGTAGACTATACGTTTGTTCTATAGTTCGCACTACGAATTGGTATAACCTGGAGATGAAAGGTCTTTTTTCCCACTCCCCAGGCATAATCAGTCAGTTAACCACCACAACAACTGTTTTTCAAGAATATTATGAACTGCAAAAGACGTCATTAGTATCCACTCCCCAACGAATCAGCGTTCTTGGCAAACAGGTTATGACAGATAAATCAAACATTGTAATATTGTAGTCAGTCGACAGTAGGCCTACTTCACCAAATATAGATGTATACATATTATTAACAGTGTTGGGGAATGACACGTACATAATATTGACAACGACTCCGACAGCAGCTGTGATCAACATGACTGTGGCATTGATCTCGTATTGGGCCTGGATTACCCTCAGCACAGCCAAGTAGACTAGAACACCTGTTACAACCCAGATGAGCAACACCGATATCAGCGCTCCCATCACCTCTGGAACAAGCCACAGACAGGGTGTTAGTTACTGCAGGACAATAAATCACTGGCACATTACGTGTGAAACACAAAGCTGGGAACCACAACCAGAAGGCTGTACTTTTGGGGGGTTGAACTGAGAAAGTTTTGGAACCCCTGGCATAGAGGGCATAACTGAAACGTTGTCGAAACGACGTATTTATGACCATGTTTTAACCACCCTCCAACCACCTCTGCCTTTGTTGCCTACTGGAGTGGTCAACTTAGGGATCACTTATAACACATATTAATAAATAATAATAATGAACTTCAATATCGCCTATATCCTCAGGAACCTGAGCTCAGAGGCGCAACAAAACATACTCATTAAGCATAATCGTGAACAGGGACGCGCAAAAGTCATTATCAGAAAAAGGGACCACCGAAGATTTATGGTGGAAAAGCAATTTTAAATAAATATGTGTTGAGTTTTTGCGGAAGGAAGCTACATTTTCACATGACTTCAAAGTGATTGGGAGTTCATTTCACACTCTAGGCGCGGCTAGAGAGAAATCCAAGTACGGACGGCAATGCAATGCCAGGTAGCAACGTTGAAAATAAGCAACAACGTTTATTTGATTAGGGAAATGTGTAAATTGAACTTAATAAGAACAATTTCAAATAATTTCACAACCAATGGAGATCAAACCTGATTTGAAAAAAGTGTTAAACGCTTACCAACTCGCAACAGCTGCACAGAAAGTTACTTTACGGGAAAATGTTTATCTTAAGAAATGGGTCATGCAACATTATCGCGAGCTTTTTGTTTACCAACATCATGGTAGAAGATATTGACTATAGTAGAAGATACTGACAATCACATAATAGGTATACACATAGATAAACAGTGGTCGTCTCTCGATAAACCAATGGCTTCCTCGTCCACTTGCCATCTGCGTGATTTGCTTTGGATGGCAATCTTATTCAATCTTCTTAAGTCTCATGTTAAAAGAAAACCACTCGCTGATCCACGTTGGCGTCTAAATTGGAACACAATACCATGTTTTTTTCTGAATCTTTAGTTTTTGCTTGATATTGATGTTTTACAATGAAACAGTAGACACTGTTGCACATAATGTTTTCGTGGAAACATGGAATTTTAAAGAACAATTACGAGTCCAATTGAGATTTAATAAGATTTATATTCAAAGTAACATATTCAAACTCCAGATTTTAAATGGGCAAGGAAGCCACTGGCTTTTCGAGAATCCATTTTTGTCTGGTACTCGCCTTTATCAGATATCTGTCAATTGTTTGTAAAAAACATATTCACAATGCTAGCATTTACTGTTTGCACAATCGGTAGACAATTTGTTCTATTCACATGTCGACGAATACTACATGTTACATACTTTCGTGGTTATCATTCTTTCCGAGAACAAATGTGGACCTTTAGCACTCTTAGTCTTACCTGCCCTATGCCAACCAAAACTCATTCGCTTGGTCGGTCGACGAGACGATAAATAGATGGATAACAGACTAATCATAAAACCAGCGAAGTCTGTCATCATATGTGCAGCGTCTGTCGCTATAGCCAGACTATTGGCCATAATGCCACCTACAACATTGTTAAATGTAATCCGTTGTCATTTCGTTTACGTGATACATATAACTCTTGGTCATACCGACATATATTGACCAGGCAACATTTCGTTATAAGGTAAAACGTATACAGTGGTGTATAATAATGCTTATTGCACATGAACTGCCCTATGTTGTGCTTCATCCGTTATTGGTAAATATGTTTTGGCACTGAAGATGTCTAAGTCGTAACACCACATACTGAACATGTTTTGATCTAGTTCGTTCAGTGCTTGTATAATGAAAACAAATAGTCTTCATTGTTGATCGGATGAAGTCATTCACTAAAATGTAATACTGTTGCCAGTGCGCATTTGTTGAAGTAGTCATGATTTAAGGAGTGGCGCTAAGAGTCGCGTTTCATCCGATCAAAACAAAGTGATTCAACATATGCTACATTGAATATTGATGCATGAGAACGCACCGTCTGACCACAACAATTAGTTAAGCTATTGAATTTTAATGGTACATAGTCTGATCGTTGTTATTGTCAAACCATGTTTTATAGTATAAACCACAGAGGTTTATCATATTTTAACATGTTGAGTTCCCAAATGTATTTGAATGAATCACAGTTTTCAAATATAATTTGGCCGTTGTCTGTTTACAAATATCGACCTGTTCAGCATGCAATGTAAACATGATATTCGGTTCGAAACATTCAAATTGATAAAATAACGGTCAAATTAAATTAACACACTGTGGTTAATTAAAATACATTTGAGCGGTCAATATGCTAGTTTATACTATATAACATGATTTTATGATAAAAAAAACATCCGACTGTGTACTTGTATAGAGCGACGCAATATCTGCACACAACAAAGTAATTGAGACCAATGAGTATCATACATTATACATTATACAACAAAGTGATTCAGAATTTCAATATATGTGTTGCATGGTATGCCTACCACACAGTTAAGACATCAAACTGTGAACTGAGGTCACACAGAGGGTACGTCAGACAGTAGTAGATTGGTGTGAGATAAAAGTCAT